>JALPQI010003953.1:0-73716 GCA_025490895.1 Thaumatotibia leucotreta
TGTATGAAATTTGTTAATTCAAAGAATTATCCTCCAACTCCTAATCATTAAGTAGTTAGAGATACCTTCCATCATCAGCTCACCAACACGAGACTATGAACACCTAAAGGCAAATACTCTCCTAGCTTCCAAAATACATGAAATATGTTATATTTAAAGAAATATCTCCCAACTCCTAATCGCTAAGGAGTTGTACCTTTCATCATCAGCTCACCATCATGAAACGATGACCACCTAAAGGCAAATACACAAATAGCTTCAAAAATACACGAAATATGTTATATTTAAAGAATTATCCCCCAACACCTAATCGCTAAGGAGTTGTACCTTCCATCATCAGATCACAAACTTAAGACGTTCATGACTAGACGTAAATACTTGATTAGTCTTCGAAAATAAATGAAAAATGTCATGTGTGCCTACAACATTTGAAGAGTTCCCTCGATTTCTTCAGGATCTCATCATCAGATCTGGACCCGATGACAATGGGACCAACTAAAAGGTATATACCCTTTTAAACAGAAAAAGAATTTTCTTAATCGGTCCACGCGTCTTAAAGTAATCGGGGAACATACATAAAAAAAAACAAAAGATTTCGTGGAATTGTAAACCTCCTACTTTTTTGAAGTTGGTTAAAAACCATTGTAAAGGTAATTAAGAGAGCTACAACATCCTTCATTGCAATATATAGTAAAAAACCGTTTTCGAAAACGGTGAAGGGTTAAAGGGCTTAAGAGAGGCTGTGATTGCGCTACCACGCGCTCTTTAAACAATCACAACTCCGTCAATTTATGTTTGACCGAAAAAACAAAAACAACAAATTGTTTGTCAGAAAAATACGTAAATTTTTATTCCATACACTTTTATGCGCATCTGTCGTAATTTTTGAGATATTATGAAAAGAAAGTGGGATGTTTAAAAATTTTAAATTTTGTTATTTTTTTGAATCGTGACTTTTTTGAAAACTGTGTGTTCTGAAGCAGCCAAACTGATACTATCTATCAAGTTCTTCATAGTAAAGTTAATTCTAGGCGGAATACGATTAATTTTAATTTTGGTGGAAATGGCACTTATGAAACCCATTCATTTAAAAGAAAAAACATTAGATGCTCCCCTTATTTGCAATACAGCTCACTTATTTTACGTGCAAAAGACTGTTAATAGTACTCATTTTAAAGCTTATTTCAAGCACTATAAAACCCTTTTGTATTAGAATGCATAAAATGCATCTGCTCGCCGCCAGATGGCATTGACCACATCGATTAAATTTCAGACAAAATAAAAAACGGTTTTGATCTTTAATATCTAGCTTAATATTGCACTTAGAATAGTTTATAAAAAACCAAATTGTTCATTGTTTTACCTGCTACAATTTTGTTTTTGAAAAATTTTCGATATAACGTATATTTTTGAAGATATTTGCAAAAAACCGATGAAAAACGTGGAAAAATTGCGAATTTTCAATTGCCAATAACTTGAAAACTATTGGATTTTTTGAAAAACTTCATGGATGATTTTTTGCTTAAAATAAGGCCTTCTATCGATATTCGAGCTTATTTAGCAAAAAAAGAAATTCACCCCCGAGAAGGGGTGGCAACCACCCCCAGGGTGGTTGCGGAGTTCAAATCATTTTCACTTTTGAAGATAAGGGTAAGATGAACCTAATTCCAAAATTGTATGCAATTCGGTTCACAGTAAAAAAATTCGGAGCAATAATGCTTGAATGACTGCACTAACTTTTATTTTTCAAATTTTGGCGATAATTCATTAAATATATAGAAGCATATTCATATTTGCTTCAATATGAAATTTAATAAATAATACATAATAATTTCGTATACCCGGATATAATTCAATAAACTGTAGATTCTATAATGTAGGTAATATTATTTTGTACTATAATTAGTTATATGTAGTTGTTTGCAGTAGACAAATTGGGACATATTATTGTACTTTCGTAGCTTAAGATAAAATTCTATGAATGATTTCAAAGCGACTGTTAGATAAAGTATATTTATGGCGAAACCAATGTCCCCCTAAAGTATCGTCCAAAAGCTCACATTTTTGTGACCTACCTATGCATTTATATCATTAAAAAATGTAATCTGTTATTTATTTATGACTATATTTCTAGGTGATGCTGAAGAAGCCTGATATTTTTTATATCTTGAACTGAAAAAAATAAAGGTGTTGGGACTGAAAAGGGCTTTATTATCTTGTCAACCTTGTCAACAAGTTATGCATAAAACTACCAATAAAAAGAAATCTGATTACTTTTTATTAATGGTAAGGTAAGTATGCGTACTTTGTAACCAAAATTACAAAGTACACATACAAATGTAATTTACGGAAGTAATCAGATTACTCATTGCCCAACTTTATCCAGTTTACGTATTCTTTTAAAACCAATTTTTTGCTCTCGGGCCATCTAGAGCTTGTGTAGGATGCACGAATTATTTTAAATTTTACAAATTAGATTTAGTCAAGTTGGGAAAGTGAAACCATAGACTAACTATTACATCAATTTATGGTGAAACAGTGTCGCAATAGTACATTATTGCAGAGGCCGGGAAAGCGAATTTCGTGGATGAGTATTTTTTGTCGGACGAAGCGAAGCTGAGGCCGACAATTACATACGAATCCACGAAATTCTATTTCCGTCCGAGGCACATATAGGACTTTTCTCCAAACATGCAAGGAAATAAAACAAAATATTTTTATAATAACAATTGAAAAGAAAAAATCTCTTATGATTCCCGCCTAAACTTTTTTTTAATGCATGGTCGTTCATAAAAAATAGTAACGATATCTATGGTTTCATTAAACCGTACCTACACGACCTGACACACCGAGGCGTTTGTAACTCATGATAGAACGAGACGGCCATAGATTTGATCGCCGTCTCTCGCTCTATCCAGACCAGGCGTTTGGTCGTGGCTTTAGAATTTGGCTGTATGCATTTTTTTCAAAGTCCAAAAGTAGTTTTTAAGAAGTAAAAAACAATACATTAATGGATTTTAGTACAATTTCGCGGCCGCAAAAACTGTACAATAATGAAAATCTTTTTTTTTAATTTGAGCTGGTACATAAGAAGGTACTTCGCGTTTCGTTTTTGCTACATTAATGCGAACATTTCCGAGCATATTGGAGAAAAATTAATACTTTATATATATACTAAAATCATACCATATAATAATTAATACTTTATATACGTTTTAGTTGATTTCATCGGTTATAATATTAATATGTATTTTAATGTATGTATGTAGTTAGTTCGTGTATATATTTGTGTAGGTATATACGTAGGCATAGATATGATATATATGTTTTTGTTCATATTATTTAACTGGATAGATGTAGCACCGCCCACAATCTCTCTGCTTTGCCTTAAGGTTGACTGGTAGAGAATGCCTCATGGCATTAAGTTCGCCTTTTGTACGTTAAGTTTTACTTTTGTGCAATAAAGTTTAAATAAATAAATAAATAATAAATACTATGCAAAAATCGCTCCGGAGAAAGTCGACCGTACATTCCACTTACCCAACTTGACTATTACGTAATAGTTTGATATTTATCTGTCGCATTTTTAAAAGTATAACATAAATACAAAATACTTTCCTATAGATGCATTTGTAGTGGTGTTACTAAAGCAACACTTTTAAGGTGAACCTTGTGTCTTTACAATTAGGTTTAGGGGAGACCTAGGAGAGTTGACACAAAGGTAAGTTGACACAACGACAAAATCTCAGGAACTATAGGCATTAGAAATCTGGCAATAGCGCAGTTCTAACCCTTTTCTCCCTCCCACCTACTCTTCAGTATACGCCATGGCCGCCGGCCGAACGGTTGCGGAGTTATAGCGTCTGTGTTCAGAATTGTGCGAAAAGTAAGTTTTTACCCATTTTTTCAATGCCGTTTATTTACGTGTTATGTTAAGAATTATGCTCTTAGTATACATCATTTGTAACGTCTATTTAAGTACGTGTTTATATTCAAACATGTTATTTTCAAACGAGAACCGCTTGTAAGTAATAATCGCTAAGATATAAAAAAAGCCGTTAATTTTGAAGGGAAGGTAAGTTGAAACAGCTTGTTTCAACTAGCCTCCTTTGTTGCAACTCTCCTCGATGTTAATTTATAGACTAAATATTTATTTGGTATTTCAGAGTGCCTAAAGCAATAGAAGCAAACAGGAAGCTAAGAAACGTTAAGAAACCATTATTAGATTAATCAAAGCAAACAAAGACAATTGAGAAAAATAAATCTATCAAGTATAATAAAACGACTGGTAAAAACATAAAGAGGAATGCAATAGTGAGACTGAAAATGATAATGATTGCTTATGTCTGTGTTGCTTAGAGCCATATAAAAACAGTAGACCAAAATTATAAAAAATAGTTTTTTGGATTGCATGGGCTGGGCAAATGCAAAATGCACATAATGATGAACTGGACTACATATATTATTTCAAACTGTTGGCCTTGTTAATTAAATCTATTTTTTTATTACTTTGCATTTTGTTATACATAGTTAGATATATTAATGTTCTGTGTTTTTTGTTGGTAACACTATCAATTAGGTACCATAAGAAGTTAAGTTGGATTATTTTAGTTAGATTTATTAATTTTTTTCTTTCCTGAAAGGAAAAGACTTACAATTTTAATGTTTAATTAATCTCGTTAACGTTGATGTGATTATGGATAACTTTAGTATGCAAAAGACTCAAACTTATTTAAGTATGTAGGACCTGAATTATTATAATATAGGTAAGAAAAAACCAAATGTGTACTCACAGTCGTACAATGAAGGTGGCTTATTATTCTTATAAAAAAAACATATTTTTGTTAGTATATTTCTAATATTTGACCTCAAAGTTATTTTAGTAAAGTGTTTTAGTAAAATAAATACGATTATTGCCAAAACTGTCGTTATATTTATCTTAGAACTTTAATTTCTATGTATGTGTCAACTTACCCAGGTACCTGTTTCAACTTATCTCGGTACTAGGAGGGTTGAAACAACCCGACTTGTTCTAGAATAACGATGTTTTTGCCACCTTTTAGTGACTTATTACTTTTCAAATTGACATTTATAATTAGATTATGAAATTTCCTTTCTAAACATGTTGGTTACGTCCGTATAGCTTGTATAACAAAGAAGTTATGCGTGGATATGTAAAATTTGTGTCAACTCTCCTAGGTCTCCCCTACTATTAGTCGAATAATGCCAATACATGAGTCGATAAAACACACACAATAGCACACAATACATTGTAAATACGCGATACCACTACATATGCAATTCCATGCTCTCGTTAATTTATTTATACTAAAGATTCCCTTAAGAAAACTATGATCTAGTCATGAGTTCGTAGTACAGTCGACTACAAATAAATTTTCACCTTACTGCCCTGAAATAAGGTCAAAAATCACGTAGTTGAACATTTCAACAGTAAAAAAAATATGGAAAGTCATGGAAATTAAACAGCGTACTCCGATTTCATTATTTTGTATTTTCTTCTTAATATTTAAACAATTTGGGAAAACTAAAACCATACATAAATAGTTTGATCATAATAAATAGTAGTGATGTACAGTTTCCGGCAAGTGATGTGACCAGTCATAGACAACCGGTATTTATTTAATTCTATTGGTAACTTTGCTTTTTAAAGAACTACGTGCCATAAATATTTTTTATTAATAAGAAACGGCTTAAATTAGAAAAATAAATTTCGTGTCAGAATATAACGTAACAAAAACTACCCAGAGTTTGTGTAAAATGTGTTCCATAGAGAATAAAAATACTTTCGAGTAGACTGTTTTATGTTCAAAGCGCGAGCCAGTCGCTATTTTATTAAGTTTTCTTTAAACAGTCAAATATATATAAAACTTAAATCAATTACAATCTTAAAAATAATTGTATAAAAGGCACTTTGTGGCAGTTTCTTTCAAGTAACCTTATATAGGTTATTTTTTACAACCAACAAAAAATAGTCTAAGGAGTATTTCTACAATGAATCCTAAAACTGATCTATTTCGGATTAAAAAAATAATCTTCGTCCTTGCAGTTTTTACAAAACTATAACCTAATGTACTTATAGACTTCAATATTAATAGTAACACAATCACATTGTAATATCACACACAGAACTGTGTCCGACACACATAAAGTTTTGTCTTCAGACACATTTGACACACACACGACGCCACCCCGTAATTACCCGCTGAATATTAATTATTACCATTCATAATTAATGAAAATAAATGCAAGCAAAGTATTGATCTGCTTGCATTTATTTTGGACGTGGTTAATAATCGTTTTCATGAATTAATTACAAATTAATATTCAATATTACGGGACGTGCAGTCGTTTCACAATCTGTTGTAGCTTAGAGGCTGGAGGCGGACTATCCCGGTAGGCTGTAGGTTCTAGAGTCTAGACCTAGTACGCTCTAATAGTCTCTGGCATCCAGCTTGGCAGTCTTCATAGTTCGGCCCGCTTGCTCTCTCTAATGGCGGCTGCTGAAACACATTTACTCTGTTAATATAATAAATCCACGGGTCATCAATCATTCGGTAAAATATTTACAAATGAGTTGTTGTTTTTAAAGGTGTGTTATTGTATCAATATTTTCTTTTGCCTAATATACTTTGAAACTAACTGTAAAGAAAAATGTAAATCAATTCAAAGCTAAATATCTAAAAGGAAAGATTTAAAAGCGTTTTCGGAATTAATTAAGGTAACTGAAATTCTACAAATAAATGTTATTAAAGTATTTTTGATATTTAGGCGATTGTATCCAGAACAATCAGCACATTAATGGTAAAAACGTAATAGAGAATGACAGTAGTTTGATTGATAAGTTATATACAAACATATAATTATGTATTCACAAAATGTAATGCGTGTGTGGCACAGTATGTATGTACAAGTTACAACGTTGATAGATTCTTTATGTGTGATTATGTACACGATATACATAAATTACAATTTGACACGAATGATCACAATGTAATCCCATAGCAAGTAAGTGGCATAAGTCTTTCTATAGATTAATTGCGATCGTATGAAAAAGTCAAATTGTAATTTAAATTTGTGGCTTTGATTTGAGATGTAACGAGTAAAGTAGGCACATGATGTAGAAGATATAATGAACTATGTAACAGAAACATCGATGGTAGAAGGATGACTCCAATGTTGCCCGGTGAAACCCTTTCTTTCCTTACCAATATTGTGTTTTTGGCACTACTGTTGTATGATCTCCCCATTTGTCAAGTTCCTTTGGTAAGCGAACACCAATCTCGCTGGTTCTATTTGTACTTGTTGGACGTTTGCATCTGGCCTTATTGAGTTATCGCTCGACTTCGCTAGGGAGTAATGTGTTCCAAATTTGTAACTAGACCTCAAACCCTTCTCTGGATAAGGGTTCTTTGTCGTAGATCTTCCGAAATAGTTATCGAAATCGTCTTTGCTATAGAACCCGGCTCGCTTGGGTTCGCTTCTGTCGACTTCTTTCGTAGTTCTCGAGAAGAAATCGTGGAAGTCGTATGGACTTTTCGTCGTCGATATTGAGTATTTGTTAAAAGATGGTGGGTAGGTGCTTATACTACTTGGCTGCGTGACTGTTTGCCTTTCTGTATATTCAACAGGTTTCTTTGTTGTGTAGAAGAAGTAATTGTACGGGTTTTCTGTCGTTGTAGTGGTTGTTGTTGTATATATTGAGTTTGTGGTCTTGTATGTTACGTATTGTTTGTATGTCGTCGTGCTAGGTACTATTGGCTGAGTCGTTTCTTCGTAACTATTGCAAAATGAAGTCAAATTAGTATGTTGTTGACTTGTTTTGTGTATGACTGTCCACGTACTGACTTAAATGAGAGTGTGCCGTGTTCTCATTTTCAAGTCAGGAATGTGATTTTCTTAGTATAGGTTCCCTATTTAACTTTCTAACTATGAACCCAGTAGGTAGTAAAATTCTTCTTAAAAATCGCATTGTGGTCTAATTTGACCTGGTTATAATAAATGATTTTGGCTTTTAAATGAGACATGACACATAACTACCCCTGTGATATAGCCGTGGAACTATTAACTAAAATTTTACTAGTAGCTAATAAAATGCATTGAATGGTATCATTGCTATAGAAAACAATAATAATTCATTTACGCAGTAAAATACATTTCAAATTCATTAAATATTGTCAACTTCTTGCCACAAATATCACTACAGTTAATAATGTAACAAATTAATTAATTATCTGGTAATATTGCTACTGAAACAGTACGAACTTATAATAATTACCACCAGTAATAAAGATTAATTAACTGGTAATAAACTGCGATAATTACCTGGTAATATTGCCGTAGAACGGGCTCGTATCCGGACGCACGTAGCTCGGCGTGTGCTGCGAGTAGTCCGGAATTATGTTCTCGTGTTCGGTTATACATCTACCGTTTATACAATACTGAAACAAACAATTGTAAATGTTACTAAGAATACCTCAGAAATATTCAGCTAAACCAGAGCGGAAGTGTTCTTGTAGGCTAAATTCATTGAATATCATACAAAGATACCGGATATCGGACCAATCGTGTTAATTACCTACCGCTTAATAGGCACATGGCAACATTGATAATTAATACCTAAGTCATCAAGTCATCATGGTCATCAGCCTATCTCAGTCTGGACGTAGGCCTCTCCTATTAACCATGCGTATAGACGCATTAGTAGGTAAACACCCATAATCACCATGCTGGGCAAGCGGATTTTCGATCGCAGTAATGTGTCCACTATGATGATGCTACTGCCCATCATCAATCTTCTATCAAAGAATAGTCAGTGACATTTCAATCCTTTACGACGCTTACGACACCCGCGGGAAGTTGGTGTGGTGACAAATGTATTCTTACTACCGTCATCAGCCACCACACGGCCGCAAGAGCAAGAGCATACGTTAGTTTTATTAATATGAACACCCATTTACCCATTTATCCCCTTATTCATAAACGTCTCTTAACTTAAGCCGCTGCGTATCGTTTATCCCTTTCGATCTTATGATCCTATTGATACCGAAAGGGACAAACAATACTTAGCGAATAAAGTAGTGTGTATATCATGAGTATTAATTACCTGTCCGTCGCCGCAGGGCGAGCCCTCGGCAGCCGGTCGGTAGGCGACGCAGTACCCACTCGCCGCGTCGAAGCAGAACAACTGGGCACACACTCGCTCGTCTTTGAAGCACGCGCTGAAATAAAACGTAGGGTTTTAAGCGGGCATCATATTTCTGAACAGCTCCTTCACTCAAGCGCGAATCAAGTCGACAAGCTAAGAACGCAAGTGTGGAACATTTGCGAAATTGGCGTGACACTCGCGACGGTTTCGCACTCCGATTCGCGCACGAGTGAGGTGGGTCTTTATATTCTTGACTTAGGTTAAGCCCGTATTAGGCGGTCGACAACAAGGGTTCCCGCCATTATTGTCACATTGTCAGCTTGGACGTTCCCGATAGTGCATCTGGCCATCAGTAAATTATGTTTTACGTTAGATTTAGTAGCCATCCACATATTGCAAAGCGGAAACCACTAAGGTTACTTGGCTGGAACCATTTTTACCGACGGGCTAAATACATCAACGGAAAAAATAACGTGTTATGTATGTTTTGTGTGTGATCTTCCAGTTTTAGTACATAAACTAATCGGTAAAAAGAAAACCAGTCTGTATAGGTATAAAATTGCCTCTTACCTAGTGCCTCTATCTTTTCGGCACTGCGCGTCCAGTGTGAGGAGCCGGCCCGGCAGCACGCGCGGCAGTGAGTCGTCCTCGTGCGGCGAGTTGTACAGGCACGTCGCTGTATCACCGCTAGAATTATACACAAACACTTTAAGCGAACGTGAGTATTGAGTCGGTTTCGTAGGAGACTCACGCGGGCTCCACATTCAAGCTCACGACTTCGCGCGGCAATGCGCTCACACTAGTAAGTGTGGAACAGCCTTTATCTTAAAATCTAATGAGGGTTTTTGATACTTTTTCTGCCGCTATGGGGAGGTGAGATGGCAGCACTGAGCCGACCGTATAACGAACTGTCAAAATAAATACGCGCATTTAATTTTCAACATATTTATAGGTTTATTTATTCTGAAAACCATTACTTTAGTCATATTGTTACCTAAAATAAATAAATAAAATAGTTCCAAGTCAATTCTCATGAAATTAACAAAGTTAGAGTAATTATTTTGAATACCAGTGACTTTGAGCGCCTGTTTTAGAGTTCAATCTTCAGTTCGACGACCATGTATTAGTCGTAATCCATTACAAAATCAATTCTCTTCCAAATAAAATAGAATTTCAATATTTTAGGCCCAGGTGCCTATGAATAGTATGAATCTGACAGCTGTCGAGACCAGGTGCGTACGAAGCGCCGCCCTGGTGGCAGAAAAATTATAGAAAACCCTCATTGGAATGTTTGTGAGAGTCTGAACAGCATAACTTTACACAAGAGAAATGCGGTGTCAATATTGTTGCCATGTGAAGAATATTGAAAAAATGCTTGTGCAAAGTTATGCTGGTCAGACTCCATCGTCGGCCGCCTAATGCAGTCGCCGAATCAAAGTATGACGACTACGAGGTACCGACCGAACCGTCCTTAGTTTTTTTTTTATGTGACGAAGGTAGACAACTGAGTTCTCAGCCCACCTGATAGAAAGCAGGTACTGAGGCCCATGGACATAGTGATCAAAAAATCGCCTATGCGTTTTGCATTGCCACCGACATTGTCTACATCCGGCAAACGACGCACCGCATCATTCTAACTTGCGTCAAAGGATATCCTTGAAATAACAAATTCTGATTGGAACGTAACTCACTTTAGGAAGTGATGGAAGCTCTGCACACTGCACGGCGACCATCGGAACCCTTTTTCGGTGTGTCGCAGGTCCGACATGATGAAGCCGTCCTCCCATCGGCATTTCTCGGCTCCCGGACCACCGAGGTACGATGGAGGGGGGCTGCCGTCGTGCACTGCTCCTAATCTAAGGGTAGAAACATAACTATCAGCAAGTGAACTTTTTTTTTTTTAAAGTCCTGATTCATTAAGATCTAGTCATGTTTGTGCTCATTTGAATCAGAATCAGGAGGCGATTCGATATTGATAGTAAAAAATGAAGTCCCAAAAAACTTATATCACGTTTTCTGTATGAACTTACTAAGAGCGCCGCGTAACAGAATTTGAAATTTGGGACATTATTTTTTATTCTTAGAATCGTAGCAGTTAATGATTCTGATTTCGAATGAACCCAAGCAAGTCCAGGTGGAAGAATCAGGTTTCCGGTTTTTTTTAATTTGGATTTCCCGACTAACCCTCTTTCATAAACGTTTCCTAATTTAACAAGCCGCTAAGTCGGTATTATTTATCTCTTTTGATCTTATAGACATATTATGCTTGTTATATTTGCCACGAATAAATTATTTGTATTTATTATTTGTATTTATATTGATAATAAGATTGAAAGGGACAAAGAATTCTTAGCGGCTTGCTAAATTAGGAGACATTAAATTTATGAATAAGAGGGTAAATCTATAGAAATATTCAACACAAAACTCCCATGAGACTCATTCATACTAAAATTATATTTCACGCGGGCTACTCACAGCAGTCTTCGTCGCCCAGCCATGGCGATTAGCTCTTGAAAAAGCTCCTCATATAAGGAGCGAAACATGTCGAGCATTTTTCGGCTTGAAAACGTGAGTAACCCGCGTGAAATATAAATCTATAGAGATACTTACAAGTGTCCGACTTCATGGGCGGCCACAATAATGCCTGAGAAGCCACCAGTATCTTCAATGATGGCCACAGAATTGACCTTCTCCAGCCGTTTGTTCACCACGCATGCGCCACCGACGTACGCAAAACCTGTTTTTAAAGGTGTTTAAAATTCGAACTGGACGCACAACTGTCCACATCATCGACGAACGACCCGTGATATGCCCAACCTACACACTTGCTTACAGGAGCTTACAGGACACAGCTGTGAGATAGAATAAGCACGATGATACCATATCCTGCTCTAACGTACAGCGGCGTCCCGCTGACTTGCCGACGTTTAGCAAGCATGTAGATGTAGCATTACACAGAGAAACGTTAGCCGTCTGTTAGTGTGAACGCAATTATTAAAAAAAATAGCTTTTTTTTAATGAGAATGTTTATATTAGAGAGAAAATAGTCTGTGGGTGTGGCATGCTTTTTGTCTAGTATGAATTAGAACTGTATTTTGCTGCGACTCCCGCGACATAGGAACTAAGCAAGACAGTGTGTATGTATATATTACACATATTAACTATATTATGCATATCACGGAAGTCGCAGAACAACGTCCTAAGTGCATATAGGTACCTATTTTAGAATATATTATTTTTATGTTTGGTCCTACCCGTTACATTAAAACGTACAAATGGGTACGTTTTAATGTAATTCCGCCCCCCACTCGCGTTTGTGGCTTCGCGCCGCGATTTGCTCACGAGTACGAGTGGCGAGCGGCAAATAGGGAGTACGATTATTTGATGCGTGTAGCATGCCACAGCCGCAATATCAAGAGCATAATTCTGTAGTTACATTTTTAAGGGGAAAAACATTTGGCAAGCGAACTAAGAGAAGGTGCTTAAAACTAGACTAGGATAACGGAATAGTCAAGGTTTTGATCAAAGCAGGTAGGTAAGCGTAAAAAACTGAAAGAGACTTAGGTATATCTTCAATAAAGACTTAGGTAGATCTACATGACAAAATTACGTTTAGTTATTTACATAGCTATTATAATACTTACATAAGACTTTATAGTCTGGCAAACATCATTGACATGAAAAGAACACTAATAAATACAGGATAATTTTAAATATACGCACAAAGAATCTACTTCGCGCCCCTAGTAAAACATTAATTTGCCAAACTATAAGTGAAAAATGACTGCCAAACCTAGGACGGAGGTTATTTGAATACAGGCAGTATGTACTTATTATAGGTACTTAGAAATAGGTCGTATAATTAATCATTGGTGCTGTACAAAATATTTGTAGTTAGTAGAAGTGTTAGTACATGCAAAAGCTCAAGCCACTTACAGTTTTTATACAAGCACACAGCATTTACATTTACCGAAAACCACCATTGATTAAATTACCAATAGTACCTAGGTTTTTGTCAATAGATAGGTATTTTTTTATCAAAAGAGAATATACTATTTAGAAATATTCCCGCCTTTTCTGTTACATCGATAATTCAAGTACTAATTTAGATTATGAGATTTATGAGTACAGTAAAATCGAGATTTTTTTAAGCCGATTACGATGTCATGTCTTTCTACATTTACGCATCACTACATACCGAATGACCCCTTGTCATTTAAGTAAGGTTGGCCAACTGGTATCTGTTGCGTAACTTTCTTATAGTACCTAATAGCAAAAGATATAAGTACGAGTATATATTCCAGTGAACTTTGGATGCGACGGAGTCAAAAGCTAAAGGTCATCTTGAAGTTTACGATATTATGGTCAGGTGATTTATAGTTTTTCATTAAGAAACACAACTTTGTTGCCTAAATAGTAAGTAAGTAGGTACTTCACTGTTAAAGCAACACACTTGTTCGAAGATAACAAACCACGAGAGCTACTATGATCTTATTGATAGTTAGTTCTTGATTTAGCTCACTATTAATCTACTAAATATAAATTCGAGCTATAGAAAGATATACACAAAAAAAATTACTCCGATTTTCACGGCTCCAAATTACAAGCATGGCATAGATGATTTTTTTTTCAGGCGAGAAATTTCAGTATTGAATATCTTATACCAGTACCTATAATTATGCATGCTTTTAGATACACAAAAACATTCATATTAAGACTGATAGTAACCGACTACATTTTATAAGTCTACTCAGCACAGAAGATTCATAATTATAATATTTGGAATGAATATGAGAGAAGAAACATTAAATATATGAATTATGAATCTATATACTACTTACAGTACAGTCGCATGATCCAAACAAGATTATATACATAAAACTGGAAAGGTTCATTTTACATGTGTCTAGAAGAATGGACTGCTGCGGAAAGACAGATATTATTCACAAGGTGCTAAATGACTCGGATTGAGGTAGGGTCAAAAGTGACAGGTGGGGTCAAAAGTGACGTGTACACATAGGTGAGGGACTAGATGAGTCAGGCGTGCTTTTGGATGGATCTTTTAGGTTTCAACACGCTACCTGCTGTCCCTCTATTGCACGCATCATTCGCGTATTGTCTTCTGCACATGTCTAGTCTGAAAGGGCACGAAAATAAAACTCAATACAAGTTCAAAACAATTTAGACCTATCAAATCCTAATTTGTTAATCTAATGTCGCGTCTTACATTTAGCGCCATTACCAAATCCTTTACCTCTTAGATTATAAATTATGAAGCACTTAATATTCAATCTTAAGCTGTTAATGCCGCTCCGGTTGTAAAACCAATTGCAATCCTTAAAGACCTCTTTTTAAAATAAATTACCAGCGGTGCCTTTGGTACAGCGACCACCCTTGCGTCGACGGCACATGTCGTATCTGTTGATAAAATCATTTGCGATGTCTTCATTTAACTATTTCAGATTGCCGGACAATGTAATGCTAATGTAAACTTACTTAAAACTCTAATAATGGCGCCAAATAAAGTTCAAATATTAATTATACTTACATGTAATCCTGGTGGGTGATGCAAAAAAAGTAAGATCTTGTTGAGTATATGGTACAAGAAACAAGCTAAGTAATATTAGACAAATAATTTACTTTTATTTCCAAGTTTGTTTATTTAATTAATGTATCTAATTAAATAAACAAACTTGGAAATAAAAGTAAATTATTTGTCTAATATTGCAGTAGCGTATGTTCCTATTGCATTAATAAACAATTAAATTTACATCTAGATATAGGTGCCTAAATATGTAATTCTCAGCGATTTAGAATCTTCATTCCCTATTTTTTTATTATCATTTCAAAACTCGACTTTTTAACCAGATAACCGCTTAAGACTTGGCAGTTTTCATGTTTTGCCAATTATTTTAACACTCCACCACCAATCATTACATATCGAAGCAGCAGTGCACAGATATATCCGTCCAATAGAACGAGCGGTACTTATTTCTACTCCGTTCTATTAGACGTCCCTTTCAGCGCACTTCCCCGAGGGGTAGCATATTGTGTTTGACAAGAACACGCGACATTCTCAGCCACCCGTCTCTTTTTGATCGATACAATCGAAAAGAAACGGGTAGCCACATCAAACACAAGACGTGCTAAGGCCGCTGGTTAATAATGATTGGTAACTATTAAACTGGTTAAAAAGTCGAGCGCGAGTAGCACTTACTTGGTGATTGCAACAGCAATGTCGTAGACCGGCAGCCGCCGCTCTCTGAACAAATACTTGCCCATGTCAGTGAGCGCGGCGGCAGAGTCAATAGCGTCGCGACCAACTCTATTCCTTTCCAAGTATGGTGTCGCATCCCGGCCCTGTAAATAAATGTTCGTTTTTTATCAATAATATATCCTTCAGTAGATACATAGTATAGCTTTTAATCTTCACCTACTTCTTCATTCGTTATACCATTTTTTTTTAATTTTGTTATGTTACAATACTTCCAATAATAGTACCTATTTAAAATAAATAAAACCGGACTATTTTGTCAAAATTGTATTTAGCTCATTTCACCGGCTACAACATTTTAAAGTTGTACATTTGAACTTTATATTATCACGGCAACGACACTTTGTTCCAACTAATTTGCAGGTGTTTTTAATTTATTCAAATGCATATGCACATCTTCTTGTTTACTATAAAATATTCAATTACCATAAATTCGACTGTGACATTAGACATGATAAGATATTGGGGTAAGCTTTTCTATATTATTTGTGTATTATAGTACTTTGCTAACAATTTTAATAATTTTCGATTATGATTAATTTAAATCGAGATACTTGGCAGAATGGCTCAACGCGTTTATCGAATAAAATACTAGAAATAAAAAATCCTAAAGTCAAATTGTGACGTGAATGTCACTACATAAATGGCGGTATTTTCTGAATAAGTTTTGTAGATAATACTTTTACGTCGTATTTTGTTTTGTTTTCGCATAATACTCGATAATGGCGAATGAGGCAGTACTAAAGTATTTAGTGGACACTAATCGGCCATATTCGTGTGCCGACGTAACAGTGAACCTCCGAGGCGCTTTTACGAAATCCGCTGTTCAGAAAGCTTTAGACTATCTGAGTGAAAATACCAAAATTCGTTGTAAATTGTATGGCAAGCAGAAAGTTTACGCAGCAATACAGCCGGAAGTGTCTGTTAAAGAAGAAGGTGATACCGAAGGTAATAAAAAAAAGCTACGCTAACTTAAAATTGTACCGGCTGAAGTTCGGCAGCTAAGTATAAATTGATTAATAAATTCAAGTAGGGTTCTTACGTTACAACATGAGATTACTACCTCTTATACTTGATTGAAATTTTTATGGCTTTTTCAGACTATGATGCCCAATGCAAGTTAATAACTGAGGAATTATTAGAAAAAAGTAACACACTGAAAATAGCAGAAACAAATCTAAAAACCATCTTGTTAGCTCCCACAACTGACAATGCAAAGTCTCAAATAGAAGAGCTTATGAGGAGAATAGAGGGGTTTGAAAATAAATTAAAAGTAGTCAGTACTTCTGTGAATGTTATAAGCGCTGATGAAAAGAAATCTATTATGAGTCAACATGAGAAATACTTGAAAGAGTACAGGTAAGGTAGCCAGACATCTCACATCCTCATGGCACATGGTTCTACCTGTAGCACCTACTTATTAATAAGAACAAAAAAAAACAATTGAATCAGAGTTGCATTTATTTTGTCACTTGAAATTTTCTGACAACCTAAAATAAACATTTTTTTCCTGCTGAGTGGGTAAAACTTTCAATGACAAATTTTGGATATTACTTTTGTATAGTGGGGCTTAGGAAGATAATCATAAATAATCATGATGGTGATTTATAGTGATCGTAATCCTTTGTATATATCACCTTTGTTACAATTTATTCTCTGTTATTAACAAAACTATTGCTAGGCATTTCAAGTTAATTTGAACAGTGTAATGATAACATCCTTTGGAAGGCTATAATATAAGGGTAGGAACCATAGGGGGTCTTAACCAGAACTGAGCTAAAATCATTATATCATGTAAGTATTAGTTGTTTGGTGAATCATATATTACATGATATACAATACATGTTTTATATGAGACAAGGTATCTTCATTAATATAAGATTTTATCTTTATTTTTGATGGCCCATAATTTGAATTCTGGATATATGAAACAAACATACTAATTTAATGATAAATATCTTTAGCATTACTAAGAAAAGCAGAAAAACCCGATTTATAACATTTTTTACTCTAAAATGTCTCAACTAAGGAAATGATCTTATCCGCAGATCAAATATTTACATTTGACTTCGCGAATTACGATTAAATTAATAAGAATTCGCTGTTTTATGGTTTTTTAATAGTCTTTAGTAATAATTAGGGAGTTAATAAGTTAATTAATGTTCAGAGTAAGTCATAAAACAGCAATTTCTAAGTAAAGATTTACACTTCTATATAAAATACACAATAAGGAAAGCGATTAAATTCAAGGAAATTATGTTAGTTTGTTTTATTACATTGGAATCTGATAAACTTGAATCATAAAAATTAAGAAAATGGACTTTTACTTTTTTATAATAATAAAATTTTAATGATAACTTATAAATTCTTGAAAAAAGTCCTTTTTGTTTTGAAGATTTGCAAAAACGATCAATAAAATTCGGGATAAAGTTTACAATGCTTAATAGGTACTAATGGATAGATCAAGTTTCCTATAGGTACCTATACCTACAGTCGAGTCAATAAATATGTATACAATTGTGCACCTTATCCCTATATTACTTAAGTAAAAATTTGTACACATATTTCTGAACTCGACTGTACATATTGCGAATTTTTCCATATGTTTTTGTTGTTTTTTTCTCACAGTTCTATTTAAGGATCGCGTGCGAACTGTAGAGGGCAGCAGTTGTTTTTGCCCTGTGTTGAGTCTAGCTTGCGTTTCCAATTTGGTCCACAAGGTGGCAGACTACAATACGCACGGTCATTATTCCCATTCTAAAAACATAATGAATATATTATTTTTATGCAAGTTTCCAGAAATTTTCGACAACTTTATGCAAATTATTATTAAGTCAAATCATCACCATCGCAAAATGACGGCCATTACTGGACAGGGACACAGCGGCCCTACCGCCAAAAACGAAATTCGTAAATTTCGAGGAATTGTCTCGCTCACTCTAATTACGCCTTCGTTGGAGTGACAGAGAAAAATCCTAGAAATTTACGATTTCGATTTTCGCGGTAGTAGGCCAGGCTTTATAATTTATCATCAGTAATCTTTAGCCTCCTAAAGGCCTACGATATCTTCCATCATCGTAGTAACCCTATTTATTAACTTTGGTCAACTTTACATGTTACGTTATTCAATTAGAACGCACTTTTTTTTTTCAATTATTTATTCAAAATAAAAAATCTTAGGTCTAGGGTACTTACATAGTTTGTTTTATCTTGTAAAATTTTCAGACAAGTTAAAACCAGAATTATTTCCTGCCAATCAGGTAATAGGGTGAAACGACTTTGTCTGTTATTGCCATGGTTACGGTCGCCTGAGTCACGCTGGTTTTATGCAAAATTATGCTACTTAAATTATGCAAACATGCAAGTAATGCATGTTTGTAGGTGGCCCATTAAGGAAAGGGCTTATTAACACCAGAAAAATGTATGTTTGCCTAGTTTAACTAGCATAATTTTGCATAAAACCAGCGTGACTCAGGCGACCGTAACCATGGCAATAACCGACAGAAAAAAGTTGATTCATCCAACAACATAAATGGAAAATTTTTAATATGTTTGATTTCTCTTGTAAGTCTTGTCTACTTCGCCGCGTACTTCGAAATTCGTAATCGAGTATTTGTCTTTGTTACTCCAATGAATGCGTCATTAGAGTGGCAGAGACAATAGGTATACTCGAAAATTGCGGATTTCGAAGTTCACGGTGGGGCCTTAGGTAACATTGCCATATTTTTTGTTGTAGGAAACGTAAACGAATATCAACCGATATAATAGATGCAGTACTGGAGGGTTATCCAAAATCTAAGAAAAGTTTGCTAGAAGAGCTCTGTATCGAGACAGACGAAATGGCCGATTTCAAACTGATGAGTTAATGTGAAATTGTATATGTTCTAATGTCTAATTTCATGGGTGTTGTAATAAAAGTTATTGATTGTTACCTACATTTTGGTGTTATGTTACTGTAGCAACTGTTCGGGCCAATCGGGCATAAAGTGCTACAAACTTATTTGACAAGGGTGCTTAGACAAGTTGCCAATCGCTAACGCTTAATCGTCAATCGTAAGCGAAAAGCAGCTAACTGTCTTTGTCGCACTAATATAAAAGAGTGACAGAGAGGGAAAACTACGATACGCTACTAAGCGCTAGCGATTGGCAATTTGGCTAAGCATCCAGGTGGCCGTAATTTGAATTACGTTAACTTTATAATATTACTACGATACCTAAATATAATTATTTATTATACCTATTTCGTATTACTCTAAACAAATCGCAACTTAACATTGGGCTACTTCATTTACAATTTACACCACGGGCAATGACATTATTTTTACTATAAAGAACGGAAAAATGGAATATTAGCAGCTGCGACCATGACTTCGTAAGTATCGGTTACATTAGGTTTTTCTCGATACGTAAAGCCAATAATATCAGTGCGAGCGCGATCATAGTACCTACATTACTATAGAAGCCGGGACGAAAGGGAAACCCCTTATTTTCGACCGAGGTATGTGCTTTTCTCATAAATGCTAATTGCTATGAAATAAACATCTATCTTTTTTTTTATATGTATAGTATTGCATAGTGGCAGAATGTCATGATGCCTGTGCCACAAATGTATGTGGAATGGAATTATAAAGAGCAATTTGCCGGCCTAGGCCATCAAGATTTGTATTAAATTCCATTAACGACCTTTTGTCCTAGTCGCACCTGAAACGTCATACTTCGCAGCCTATTAATAGGAACATAACAATATTTCATTGCATGTTTGAAAAAATGCATTACTTGTCGAGTATACGAGTAATTTAACGTATCCTTTACTTTCCAACTCGTACGTCTACGGGTCGTATAAGTTTGTGTTGTATTGTAGTGTGGCCTACCTTTGTGTTGTATAGTACCTACTTGGTTCACGCTCACTCAATGAAATCATTTGAAAAGTGTACTCACCCTAGATATAATGATACCAGCGATAGATATCCGTATCCTGGGACCCTTCAGGAGCTTGTACCGCAGATCCACGCCGTTCCAAAACGAAACGAAGTACCTCTTTATTTGCACGTTGTCGCCATTGTGTAATCTGAAAACATTAATTATTGGTTCATTAGGTATTATCAAACAGCTATTAGACTGAGATTCGGAAGTACCTACTGTTAACACAACAGTGTGTAAGTCAATCTAGGATATTTTCATAGTTTAAATGCAAAGAGTTACAATTCGTATTCGGCATGTATTATGAATTATGACCTATACATTTTTACTTAATATTTGCCAGCCCAATTCCAAAAGAAACTAATATTTTAACAATGCAGCCTACTTGTAGAAATATGTGAATTTTATTATACTCCGAGGAATTTCTCAAAAACGCTTATTATGAATCTCCCCAAGTCCATATCATTTTTGCTCTTATGCCGTCGACATAAAACTTTTTCGATTGGCTTAAAACGATGCCGTGTCGACTGATTTGGGACGACCCCAAAAGACGTCGTTAAGTAATTTATCTATTTACTTATCGCAAAAACTAAGGTAGGTACGTTTGCGGTTTCGCCTATACAGGGTGTTTGGTTAGCGGTGTCGAAGCTTTTAAGGGCTTGAACTACAATCAATTTCATCGATAAATTACCATACAATTTTTTTTGTGCCATCGATAATTAAATGGCGGCCATTTTATAATTTCAAACAGACGAATACGGGCGCACGTGATATTTCTGGAATTATACGTTTGTTATCGGTCCTATCCCTGCAAAAAAAAATCTCGTTAGAGAGCTCATTAGATAAGCAAACTAATTAAGCTAATCATTTGACTCAACTATTTGAACAACAAGGCTAAAAAAATGTTTTTTTATTGAAAATATTAAAAAAATCACCTTAATTTTTCAATCAATTTCATTTTGCATTAAAACTAGGTCGTTAAGATAGGTTTTTGGTGTTGTTATTTATTAGTACAGTATGTTAGCTAAAAAATAACACCATAATTACAGTTATACCTTAAGTACTTTAGGAATTACAAGTGCTCAAACATACACCAAAACAGCTGCATTTAGCTTTCCCGATGCAAAATCCATAAACAAATGAATGTCAGCAGTGTACTGACTAGTGAAGTGGCCGTCTTCCATCCATCCAGTGCATGTTTGAGCACTTCTAATTCCTAAAGTACTTTAGGTGTAACTGTAATTATGGTGTTATTTTTTAGCTAACATCCTGTACTAACAAATAACAACACCAAAAACCTATCTTAACGACCTAGTTTTCATGCAAAATTAAATTAATTGAAAAATTAAGGTGAATTTTTTACTATTTTCAATAAAAAAAAATTTTTTTAGCCTTGTTGTTCAAATAGTTAAGTCAAATGATTAGCTTAATTCGTTTGCTTATCTAATGAAATGAGCTCTCTAACGAGATTTTTTTTGCAGGGATAGGACCGATAACAAACGTATAATTCCAGAGATATCACGTGCGCCCGTATTCGTCTGTTCGAAATTTTAAAATGGCCGCCATTTAATTATAGTTGGCACAAAAAAAAATTGTATGGTAATTTATCGATGAAATTGATTGTAGTTTAAGCCCTTAAAAGCTCCGACACTGCTAACCAAACACCCTGTACAAAGCTTTATCAAAGTCAAATGAGTAGGCAATGACGTGTTTATAAAAAGTTTCTAAAATTAAGTAGTATTGTGAATCAAATGTATCCGTCCATGCCTATTAGGTTATAGGTTAGGTAAACGCGATCGAGACGTTTTTTTATAAGTTATTACCTACACTAATACTCGTAGGCCCCCTGTAGCAACAAATACGTGGTACCTACATCTGCATCAGATATGTATTAGCGTTCTGGCATTTTCACTGTTCAAAATTATACTTTAGAATTACCTAATTGAACCTGAGGATAGGCTGCGCTTTGTTTGTTAGTCATTGTTATAAAGCCTTAGGCTTAGGATTGTAAGTAGTAGTCGTCATAGGTATATCGGAGCGGCTAGATTGCTCACAAATATCTGAGGCCTCCTTTGTCATGTCATGGCGTTAAGAGTGCATTTGATATTATTTAAGCACCACTTCGATATATCTGATGGCGACTGTACAATCTGCAGGTACCTAGGAACATTATGTCGGGAAACTCGGGAAGAGGTGTTATTATGGTGAAGTTTTTTATATCAAAGGACCGGCTATTCTACATGTAAATGTCAATGTGCTATGTGCAGTGCTACTAGAGATTGCTCAACCAGAAAAGTAAGTAAGTATCGTACGTAGACAGATATAATGCCGTCCTCACGCTGCTTAGCTATGTCCACAATCCACATTTTAAAATAGTTGCTTTATACAATGTTCCAGAAATAATCCACTCAGATCCCTTGTTAACTAACAGTACACCAGAAACAAAAGCTTCCACTTACCTGTAGCCGTCGTAGTCGACTATAACCAATATTTCGGGGTATATGACGTACGGCGCGTCGCGTTTCCGTCGAGAATGTTCCGTGGACCGTTTTGTTCGGAATCTTTTCCCGAGGTGGTCTGGCTCCATAAAAGCTGTAGATAAACAAATACGTACGTTAATTAAAAAAAAACTACTAATCTTTGACTTCACTACAATTCATCGATATTTCAGTCCACTGTAGAGGCCCGTTTCTCAAAAGCTTGATGTAACTTGTAATACAAGTGGAAGCCTCTTATTAACATCATTAATTAGACTTCTACTTGTATTACAAGTTACAAGCTTTCGAGAAACAGGCCCCTGGACGCTTCAGGAGGTAATGTCCATAATCGACACGCTGGGTAAGCGGATTGGCGATCGCAGTAGTGTGTCCACTATGACCAGTGGTCGGAATTGTATTGGCATTTTTGAGCTGTCATAAGGACTTCTCATTTATCAGCTCAAAAATGCCACCAGAATTCCGACCACTCATGATGATGATGCTGCTGCCCATCATCAATCTTCTATAAATAAATGGTCAATGACACTTCAGTCCTTTAGTCGACTCATACGACATTCACTGGAAGATATAGGGTGGTGACTGGTGACATACGTGTTTTTATCGACGCCGGCAAATTTAAATACTTAGAGTAAAGGTATTATTTTCAACAATTTATCGTCATTCTGGAATTTATCGGCGACTGTACCTTATGTAGTCATTTGTTTTTTTTTATAATGGCACAACAAAGTGCCTCCACACCACCTGATCGTAAGTGAAAATTGGAGACCAAATCGCGGCGGCAACGTACAGGAGACCAGCAGTAACCTGTCAGTTGTCACCGTCTTGGTGGCCCGCTAGATGCTTCTTCACGCTTCGTTTAAAGATTCCCAACTTATACGTATGAGGAAACACATGTGCCGGTAAAGAATTCCACTTTTTAATAGTCCGTCATATTAATGAATTGTCGATTTTTTTCCAATCGGAGGACAATAATGAATAAATAAACCCTTAAATAATATCAGAACTTGTTGTTACGCTACGTCATGTATTTAGGTATATCACAGCGCCTCGCAGACTTACACAATGTAAACACAGGAAAATCCTGTCATACACATAATAGGTACACCATTAAACAGTTGTTTACCATCAAGCTCGGCGATAAACATCCACAATGCCAATTAGCAATCAATTTATAATAATCGAGATAAAACAAACAAGAAACCCATACAATAAAGATGGCTGCCGCATAATGTGACAGATTGACGCTTTCCTCGCACGTGATTGCGAATGTGGTGGCCGCATCACGTGTTGGACTCGATAAATTACCATGCTTGATCGCTTTTATCAACATAAATAGTCTCCCGTCTTTTTTTTAGTAACTGGTGACATATCGATACATTTTGTAATCCGAAAGAGACTATTATCATCAATTAATAAATCATGGGAAATTCTTACACAAATCAACGTAGTTCTGTAAGCTAAATTTTGTCTGTGTTGTCGGACAATACATATCTAAACAAAAACATATACCTACTATACAAACAAAACAGAAATAACAAAACCACGGAATGGTCTCATATGGGTCATTATTTCAGCGTTTGTTACGAGTCATTTTCGTGGTCACACCTTTCGCGATATCGGCTGATTATGTTAACTTCGTGTCTGGTTATCTTGTAAATGTACGGGATGCACCAAATAACCGAATTTCACCATAAAGCCTACAGCCAACTCTTAGAAAATGTGACCACGAAAATGAGGCGGTTGAAACGCTCGAATAATGACCCATATCAGCGTGAGTCAGCTCAGTCAGCTAATAGAGGCTAAAATGCGATTCAGTTTAAGTTTTGCTTGTCAGTTTTTGACAGTTATTCCATGGAACTGACACATCGTGATTCAGAGTAGGTCCTAAACTGAATCGCATTAGTACATTGTGGTAGCCCCCCTGATCTTTCGATGAGACCATCAGCTGAACAACACGAAGGGAACGCACAGTCATTCAGAATTATACAAAATACGTGTCCCTTGTTTATATATATCTATCAATTATAATACCTACTCATAAGCTCATAACGTAACAGCTTTAATTTGAGCCCACCATAGCACTAGGGTCGATATGTGTCAAATTGTCCATTGATTTTGACTAAAATATATATAATATTAATCTAGGGTACTTTTTAATGAATAAATTAGCCCCCATATCCATAAACGTCTTCTAACTTAGTAAACCGATACTTAAGTAATGTTTATGCCTTTAGGTATTAGGTATCTATAGACAACTTGATAAGAGCGATATACTTATCAATTTGATAAGTAAACAGACTTTTATGAATAAGGGGGTCGTTCCTTAAGCTCAGCTGAAGATTATAAACAAGTTTCCTTGCATTTATTGGAGACATATTTTTAGTGTTTTTACGATTACGATATTTTACGATACAATAATTTATTAGCAAGTATTATAAATTTGTCATTAATATTATCGTGACCTTTAAATAAGACTAAAGATATATTAGCTCTATTGAAAAGTTCATGCATTTGTTTTGATTTTATCTTAATTATTCACGTTAAAGATTTTTTAAGGATTTCGACTGGTTTTGCTACCTAACAAGATGTATTTCACACTGAAGGTAATTAATAGGCCGGAATTACACGTGTAAGTTCTTAAGTTGCATTTAGTTTAGACTAAACGAGCATTCGCTCATTCTATCCCTACTCTACGAAATCAACGAATCACGTTTTGTGTGTCGAGCTAATCTCGTAGAGTGGGGAATAGAATGAGCGAATGCTCGTTCGGTCTAAATCCACCTTTACGTACAAGTTGTAGGGACGAAACTATACCGAGGAATGAGACATTCACTTCTCGTTTCTTAGTATAGCTCCGTCCCTACCACTTACGTAAGAATTTACAGGGTCGCGTTTTATAAAGTTACGGTTTACAATTTTGCTGTTTGCCTCTCTTTCAAGCCAATATTTTATGTGCGTGCGTTAGAGAGGCAAACAGCAAAATTGTAAGATGTAACTTTATAAAACGCGACCCAGGTGTAATTTCAGCCATAGGCATTTTACGAACTAAACCTTTTTTAAACCACTCACGCGCAATCGGCAAACAATTTTGATCTGTTTGTACTGTTAAGTTTTTTCATCGATTCATAAAATGATCATGATTATTTGCCATTGATTTTATCGAATCATCTTTTAATTCAATATAATATCTTGAAGGTCATCAAATTATTTCCGGAAAGTAAGCGAACTAATCGAAAAACATCGAATATTATTTATTTAATTTAGTGTCATTTCAATTCTTTCGTCGGTCGTAATGTTCTTCTCCGCAGATTATTGTCATGATATCAGCCACCATAGTCTAGTTGGTAGTGATCCTGCCTACGAAACTGGAGTCGAAGTCCGGGTTCGAATCCTGGCGAGGGCATTATTTGTGTATTTATTTATCACAATAGGCTGTCTATGTAGTTAAGTATATGTAACGTCGCCTGGTACCCACATCACAAGCCTTAATTGAGCTGACCGTAGGACCAGGACGATTTGTATAAGATGTAAGATATGTTTAAAAAAAGTCCTTATTACAGATCCGCCCAAATTTATAACAGTATACCCAATACCATCAGATCCGAAGTATACTTTCAAAATACCTTCAAATACCCACAAAATAAAACTCCTCTTTCAAAAATGGCTCTCATTAACCGGTACTGTGAGTTGTTACCAGTTGTAGGCATACCCATAACAGTATGTCTACCTAGTAATAATATAATTTTAAATGTAAATTATTAATAGGAATAAGTATTAATGTAAATTGCAACACCCCTCAGGGTTCATGTAACTCATACATATGTTATGTTATTGTTCATGAATGCAAATAAACAAAAAAAAAAAAAAAACATGTATTATTATTAATTGTATGTATTCTTAATCGATGCGTACGAGTACTAGGTATTTTTTATAATGGCGGAGTTATGGCTTTCTTAACTACTTCTGGTTCAACGAACAATTATGGTAATTATATATGTACGCATGTACGCACCTATTGATATAGTATTGATATAATTACCATACCTAATTGCAATAATAAAATACAGGGTGATTTTTGGGTCGTCTATAGGAGTAGGAGTGCATGAAAAGGCTACCTAGGGTTGGTTGGTTGTTGCCATAGTGAAAGTTGCTCAACCTGACTGCTCCTAGTAGCCTGTTCAAACTCGCTGCACGACCCAAAAATCACCCTGTATTAGTAAAATTGGTGATGCAATGCGATTTTGAACTAAGTGCGTAGGTAGTTACCGTTATGATATGAAATGAATTTATTAGTACAAAACATAACTTAAAATTATATTACATTAAAAACAAAGATATCGAAGTTGTGCCAAAGGGTCCTCACTCAGCTTGTTGTCACGTAGTGCACCGCAGGGCACACTACGCAACGCTGATTTTCAGTGAGGCCCGAGATATAGGTACAGTACAGAGAAGATGGCACTATTTATCTAAGATACGTTACGATGATGGGTATCCAACCTGTTGACTGCCGGTGCCGATCGGCATTAGTCGATTGAAAAAAGCTCAATGTTGATATTGTTGATGTCGTAAGAGCGTTAAAATGTGTCAATCGTTTCGCTTCGTCTTGGACCATGTGAATCAACACCGGCCTTTGATAACAGTTTATGATATCGAAATTTGACACAAATGTCACACTTTTGACAGTGACATAAGAGTTTTGATTAGCATTTTAACCGGCTTAAGCTGATCGGACATCGACAGGTGGGGTCGCGTCCTAAACAACCCGAAAAAAAAGGCTCTCAAATTAGAGATTCTAGTATTTTTGATTTTTTTTTTTAGCTTACGCAGGGTCTAAGGCCTATCATTGTCATCAGATTAAGTACCTAGTTAGAGTAGTAAGACAATGTTCTTAGGAGGTCCAGAACATTTGTGTTAACTGAGAAATATACAAAAATGTGCCCCTCATATTCGACCTGCAGCTTCATAGGTAGGTCACTACTGAGTACTGACTGAGTAACGGAGGCCGACAATTTGTTACAACAATGCAAAGACTTACCTATCGCTGTATTTACATTTAATAACATAATAATCCCTGATCTATTATAATCTAACTGCAATATTGACAAGTGATTGATGTCAATAATAAAATAGTTAAGTAATAAATACATAGTGTTTATTTTTAAGCCCGTGTTAGACGGTCGACGTTTTATCGACCGGCTTCAGCCGATTCCTTGTCGATTAATTTGGGGATAACGTTAAAATGGGTGGTCTGTTATCAAGGCCAGTAATAAAATATAACCTACATAGTGTAAATTCACTATTTTATACCTATAGACGTAGCGGAAATAGGCCACATTCCATATTTTACGACTGCATTTTGAATACATAATTTTACTTATTTAGTTAATTAATAGGTACGATAAATGCGATATCGGTGATCCGGGTGAAACATGATATTTTCTTTGCAGAGTATGTCTAATGTATTTTTTAATTAGTAACTCGATTATTGTGCGTTTTAAACGGCTTCTAAAATGGAGGGAATGGTTGCTATACTTTGTCCGGTCCCTGTAATGCCATAGACATCGTCCATTAAATACAAAAGCGACACAACTCAAAAACCGTGAAAAATGATTTTATTGAAAAAACGACATTATAAGAACTAATATTTTACGTGACACTAAGACACCTGTCGATTTGACGTTAGTAAGTATCAAAATTATGCAGGTGCCCTTTTTGCGCTATCGCTCTTTCGAGACTAATTTCAGTGCTAAACTGCCATTTTGTCAGTTGCGACTTGACTGTCGACCAAAACGCACAACATTTTTGTGAAAAAGTGCCATGAAACGAAAAAATAAGTGATTACGTTAAAAAATATGTATGCAAAAGTGCCATATTTGTAGATGTGGCCGTTTTGAATAAAATAAATCCATAAATATTATGTTTCTTTATATAAAAAGGAGTCGCAAAACGGGATGTGGCAAGCTTTAATTTTAAAATATCCTCTTGAATTAGATTTTTCATTCATCAAAACTGCCGTATTAGGATTTGCAACCTTTTTGAATTATAAATATATTCGAATGCATCAATCACAGGAGCCATATTTATACATGATGCTGTTTTGAATAAAGTAAATATGTATGGTTTAGATTTCTTTATAAACAAAGGAGCCGCAATACGGAATGTTGAATTTCAAAACACAGTGTTGCATTTACAACCGTTTTTAATTAAGTATAATATTAAAATCCATAAATGTACCAGATTGAATAATTGAGTATTTTTTGCATGAAATCTTAAAAAATACAATACATCTTATAAATACAGTAATTGTAAAACGTGGTACTTTGTATTGTGTTCGTTTTACTTAAAAGTATATTAGAGATTGTGTGGAAGATGACTGTGAATTTTATGTACCTATAATTGCGACTACGAAGAAACAATAATGGCATAAACTTCGGATTATTAAGTATTTGTCATACTTTCCTATTATATTATTTGTATTCAATACAAGTAAAACAAACAAAGATCTAACCCCGGTGTATGTTTTAACGAATCTAAAAACTTATATTAGTAGTATTTATTTTTGGGAATGCCAACATAGGGATGATGACTGTATTTAAAATAAATTATTAGACATTATGCACCGCATCATACACGAATAAATTATTACTAAAATATAGACTATATATAACTTTTATTTAATATAAGTGTAGTATACAAACGTGACGTTACTTTTGTGTATTTCATGTAAATCTTTCAAAAATCGAAAAAAGATGTTGACTTGACTTGACAGTCATCATGCATATTGCTTCACTACATAGGTAGTACCCAAGTACTAGCGCTAAACTGTCATGTCGTCTAGAAAAAAAAATGTTACATTATTACTAATCATAAGTAGATTTTTAGGAAAGACTTATTATCTCTGCAATTAAATATTGAAAGATATACTTTTGTATCGGCAAAAATTAAGTTCTTGCATCAATTCTAGTGATAAAACCGTCAAAACATCAATTTGGATAATTTAATATGGGATCATAGTAACCACCACACAAATACAATACACATAGAAAAAACAAATAACTAAAGATGTACTTAACCGATTTTTATTATTTACGTGCTTTTAGGTGGGCTATTTCCAGTTTATAGTAAAAATAAGTGGTAACAAAGTATTAATTCCATTCTCAACAATATTACTTTGATCGCGTTGTATTTATTTTATATTTATTAACTAAAGGTACCACATTTTTTATATAGCAGATTGATTCTTGAAGAAATCCGATAATTATATCTGAATTTTAAACTAGTACGTCCGTTAAATTCATCAAAATATGTAACCAAAGTTAAAATTAATCAAAGTAACCCCGGTTTACGGTACCTATAAACATGTTCTGAGAATATGTAAGTAAAGAAACAGTAAGAAGAAGTTTTGTCTGGTTCAGTTTTGTTAAAAAAAAACAATATTTCTATGTTTAAGACATGATTTTATGTATGATTTAAATGAAATAACTGCTTATTTTTTTGTATTTGTGGCATTTGATGGAAAAAATAATTCAGAGTTAATGTTATTTTTTTATGCAAAACGGACGTATACGCTCATAAAAGCTTGCACAGCACATATTACTTTCTAATAACCAAACACATCAAAAGAGGGTTAAAATACCTACAAATTGATATATAACACATATAATATTAATGCTGTAAAAAAAAATTGTGAACAAAAAACGAATACAAAATCTTTAAACAGCTCCCCTGTAAAAAGTAATTTTTTGACTTGTGTCGCTTTTGTATTTAATGTACGACATATCTATTCTATGATTTTTAAATTTCTGTCGTCTTTTGTTATCGAATTAGTAAGTATTTCTGAACTATCGACATACGACCTGTATGAGACCCAGACCCCAAATGTATGAAAACGTCATACATATAACGATTTATCACCTCGTATGCGGACGGTTAATATAAATCCAACTAGCCAAACCAAGTTGACAGAAAAAAATGCGCGAGATTCTAATTTTTTTTGGCTACTAATACTACATTCTTAGGTAAACCCATTTCCAAGCACCAAGGTTTTCTTCCAAAAAATTGTTATGTTTTCGCGATTTACTTTAAGACGAGTCACATACCCTACTACCTTCAATTGAAGTTAAAATTCAATCGACAGGTAATTAGGACGATATAGCTTAGTGGATTATGCCTAGAAAAGAGGTAAATTGAACTCCTTTTTCTACTGATAAGTCGCTTTGCCAAATTGTAGCTTATACGACGTTGATGTCCTATTGAATTGGCGTCATAGGTGGTCATGAATAGACAAACTAATTGACTCGATCATTTGATCAAATAAACGCATCAACATTGCAGAAAACTTAATTATCATTACACATCATAGACTTTAGTAAAGAGCTAACTACGGAAAGTACTCCATAATAAGATGGCACATTTACAAATTCCAAAAAACGAAAAAGTAGTTTCAAATCCCTTTTCGCTCTTAAATTCCGAAGGTTACCAACGGAACATAATACGGCACGGTAATGGCACACCTTTGAAAATGTATCATTTAGCCTAAATAGTTATTTCCATTTCATGCAAAATCACGAATATTTACATAGCGGAATACCGACTTAAATTATTAACATTTGATATGCATCCTTAAAATTATCATAGAATATTTGTAAGTGCTTTATGGCGCAACATTGCTCAGTAGACCTGTCAAATTTGCAATATTAATGTATCGCCTTTTGATAGATTATAAAACGTATTTACAAGAATATATTCGCAGTGAATAGATTATCATCCCAAATTAAAGTTCAGTTTAGTTTATCACAAGCACGCAATAGATTTATTGAGTCCTAAATGGCTATTTTGTCAAGACCGCCATTAAAATCATTCGATAATAGGTACCTACCCTATGAAATAACTGAATTCATCAACAAGCTTCGAATAAATGAATAAATTAAACAACAAAACACTGCGTTTAAAATAAAGATATTTAGATTTAATCATTACAAGTGGCAAATGAATTAATTATTATCTCATTTAAATTAGCACAGAAGCTAGCATGAAAAACAACCTCATCCGATTGTGTTATCTGTATGCCAATCGCCAGATCTGTCACGGATAGTCGCGCTTTGATTTAGCGCCATCTATTAAACGCGTGCAGCAACGTGAGGAAAATTTGAATCATTGTGGTTTACTGATTGATTTATAACGATGCTTTCAGTACATTGTATCCGGTCATGTAACATTGAAAAGTAGTGCGTAGGTAGTGGAGTTTCACAAAAACCATTGTTTCAATCGAAATGATGCATTTTCGCAAAGAGGAAGGTACGATTACGGTGGTGTCATACCTTTGCGAAAATGCGTCATTTGAATGAAACAAAAAAATTGTAATACCCTACTACCTACGCCGAACTATGAAAAGCGTAAATTTCGAGCATCTGTCTCTCTCACTCAAATGACGACTTCGTTGGAGTGACAAAGACGAATGACTTCGTTAAAACAAATGACTACGTACCGTAGTCACTCTCGTGGTCCCCAGTGGCAGGGTCCCGCTTGATGATGACGTGGTGCGCCCCGTTTAGAGCACGTAGTAGTTCTTCCTGTTGTTTCCGTTTTCTTTTTACTGCAACAAATAAACATTTATGATATGATGATAGTCTAACTCTTTGGTTCATAAACTTTTATTTTCTACTAGGTACAAATGTAGTGCAAAATCATTGTCCGTATTTTCACGAATCCGTCCGAATTTATCTTTCTGTCTCAATCACCTTCAGTGCAAAGGATACTGAAGTTCATTGTGACAGCAATATAAATTCGGACGTATCCACTAAAAAAACGAAGAAAATATTTTATTACTACATCTTTATACCAGACCACTGCATAGTCTAGTGACAGTTCTAAAGTGAACACCGTAAATAGGCGTTTGCCAAAACAAAACCCGAAATCCTGATTTTTCCAGATCTGGACGTGCTTGAACTCATTCGAATTAGAATCAGGAGCTCATTCGATTTAGATGATAAAATAAAACACAATGTCCTTAAAAAAGATTAATTGTATCACGGTTTTTGTACAGTCGAGGAAATTGAATGTTTTGCACTTTGCGGAATGTTTAGCACGTCCAACGTAAAGTGAGCCATAAATTTCGTCGACCTATGTGAACGAGTAACGGAAATGCAAATTTAGTACGAGAATTATGGACCATATTTTTTTATTATCTAGATCGAATCAGCCCGTGATTCTAATTCCAATGAGGAAATACGACCTGGAAGAATCAGATTTTCCGGATTTTCTTTGGAAAACGCCCAACTACAGCACAATAGGGACTTACCAAGTGGAAGGCCAGTGTCTATAGACACCATATCAGCCATGCTCGAGGGGTCCATGAACATTTCGTCGTCCTGAGCTGCCGCTGTCATGGAGTCGGCCACCGGCCGGATGACCAGCTCGTGCCCGATCGAACCTTCCTGAACACAGAACAACATTTTAAGGGACGGTCTTCAAACTTGCACTATAACTTCGTCACATCTGCCTATCTCAATCTACTGCTGGACGTAGGCATCTCCTATTAAACCTTAATTTGGCAATGAAAATAGTCTTCTACCCACTTTTTGTATTTTTTAAGACAGAATTTTCTGCTCTACACAATGGCAATTCTTTTTAATTTGCCAATTTAAGGGTTTAACCATCCGTATAGACTAGACATATTAGGAGACAAATGCTCATAATCGCGACTCTAGGCTTTTTCTAACATAGGTATTTTTTATATGATTTCTCTTGAGCACTTTAGATCCTAATAGGAGAAAAAATCGTCCCAAAATTCACATAAATTTTTCGAACTTGCCATTCCTTTACCGCCATACAAAATGTATGAAAAAATTGTAACGGTAAAAACCATCTGACAAGGATTAAAATAGCTCGCGATTCGGAGTGGACAAAAGTTCCAAATCCAAAAAAAGTGGAGAGGACAACTTTGACAAAATTGGCTCTAGTACGAGTTAATTACTTACCCCCTTATTCATAAATGTTTGTTAACTTAACAAGCCGCTAATAATTGTTTGTCCCTATTGCTCTTATGGACACATTGTTAAGACCGAAAGGGACAAACAATTATTAGCGGCTTGTTAAGTTAACAAACGTTTATGAATAAGGGGGTTTGTACTTTATTCACTATCAGTTGACGATTATCGAATTTTCGCGATTCCTCGGTTGCCTCTAACCTAACCTGTTACTCCTGCTACACGACCCAAAAATCAACCTGTAGGTAGGCTTGTGATAGGACCGCGTCTAATCGTTTGTCGTCGCTGCCGTCACGTTCTAACAAGTATGCAAGTGCGAAAGTGACGCAATATCAAGATAAATGGATAAAGCGGGACCATCATAACATAAGCCACCTGCTTGTATCTAAAATACCAAAACTCTAACTGGATCTTCAGGTCACGTAGGTACTTTAAGATTTAGCTCCGGAGACATGTTAGGTATAAGATATACATGTCATTGGGACGTGCTTAGACTGTCATGACTTTTAGTTGGGCATCCTGTCTGGGCAGCTTGATAATTTATGTTAATCAGGCCATTTGGTCGATGGGTTTTCCCATTTAATCTTAGAAATGTAGTCAATTAATTTTATAAACCTAGTGACAGCATGTGGCTATTTGCGTGGCGGTAAGACTATTCTGTATCGCAAAATTTGAAAACCTATGAAGTGTCTGACTATGGATTTACATAGATGGATCATGGCTGCAGCGTCATCATAGTGGACACAATACTGCGATCGGCACCCTCTTGCCCGACGTGGTGATTTTGGGCATTACTTCCTAAAGTCTATATTTACCACCTCGCTTGCAGGGACTAACTTGGAACCTATGGACTTTGCCATACTGGGTACGTTCTGCGGTCTGCAATCAGGTCAAAAAAAATAGGTAGGAGAAAAAAAGTGTCAGTTCCGTAACAATTTTTCTATACATTTTGTATGCAACTAAGAACCTTCTAGGTTTGAAAAAATAAATGGAATTTTTTGGGACAGTTTTACCTTCTTATTAGGATCGAATGAGCTCGTCACTCAGATGATAAATAAAGTATCCCATAAGATATATATGCCCATTTCACATTACGGACCTGGGGGGCCATGATCTCTTAAACGCGATTTTGTTTTGGTTCGGCTTGTAAGTTTAGACAGTTATTCTATCCACCCAATTGCTTTTGGTAACTGTGGTTACCAGCTGTCACTCTTATTCTACATAGGAAAAAAGCTCAACCAAAATTTCAAAGCAAATGATTGGCCATGGAACTTACACATAGCGAGTTTAGGTCCTGATCACTGAATTGCATTGTTAGACAGGATGCGTAAAAGCATTTACCCAACGTAAAAAAAAAGACCGTGGTAGCCCCCCTGCACGCAGACCGCAGATAATAGTCAGTGTGGCATTTGCCTGGCTGGTTTCCACTGATTCTTATGGATTTAGGGTGCGGCTTCACTGACGCGAAGCGGAGCGGAGCTGTAAGAGCTCGGCCAATGAGACCGCATCACAGTGTTTCGAATTCGAATTTGAAGAATGTATTGGTCAATTTTGCACAGCATGCGTCAGTGAAGCCGCACCCATAGCTTAGACTTGGTAGACTCACCACCATGAGCTTCCCGTGTTTAGGGTGTCTTCTGATGAGCAGAGCGGCGCCGTTCTCCTCGTCCTGGTACAGGTCACCGATCTCCTCTTCTCCTTCCTGTAGGCAAAATAATAATGTAAGACTTGCCAGACTCTGTAGTCTGTAGTCTAATAGTTAGTAAGTATCCTGCTTACTATTTTTACTGATCAGGATGTTCCGGGTTCCGATCCCAACAAATAGATGGATAGATAGATAGAATATACTCTTTATTGCACACCTTAACATTAATAATTGTATATATTATCACAAATATTTTATTCCTTTGTCGTGGTTGATGTACATAATCATACCTGGGATAACTCGGGGCATTTATACGAAAGTGATGTAGGAAAGTATTTTATCGACTAAAAATATATCGATGTTACTGTGAATGACAACATCAAAATGTTATTCGGCATAAATAATTAAAAACTCTTCAATTAAAATAAAAAATAAATGTAAACGGGTAGTTACGCGTTTATTAATAGTTTTCAAAATATGCAATTAATATTAAAATATCAATATTTAAATTGTCATTTTGATTAAAATTACATCTGCATACTTTTACTATCTAAAGTCATATCTGATACCAGGCCTGGTATCAGATATGACATCGAACCTCTGTACTGTAATCGAGAATGTTCAATAAGCACATCTTTTATTATAATTATATCGACATCTTTTTAATCGATATCAAATCCCTATAACTTGCCCCCAGTTATCCCAGGTATGTACATAATATATGTGTATTTTAGTATCTATATGTATTTATTATATATGCAAATCGTCGCTTGGTACCCACATCATATCACAAACTTTAATTAACTTACCGAGGGACTAGGTCGATTTGGGTAAGTTGTAATTTTAGTGACAGGTTGTTTTGTTAAGTCTATTCTTATTTTTTGATTGTCAGGCAAAAAGTCTGATAACAACTATTAGAACACCATTGCTCGCGAGCACCCTATATTTGCAAGTGTGTTTGCAAAGAGGTATGTATAATAAAATAAATATAACTGGCATTTGTAAATGTACTGTAACAGTGCTCTTTTATTTTAGTTTTGTAATATTTTGCGAAAAAAAATCTTTTTTTAATTTTTTATACTATTTTTTAATGTATTTTGACATAAAAAGTAAAAGTTATTCATAAAACTGGCACTTAAAATTAGTGTTAATTTTTTTTCAAAAACCTCATTTTTTAAAGGTTTTATTTCTCACTTTTTGACATCTATTAATGAGGTTAGTGAGACTATTCTTCATAATGGCACCAACGCCGTTAAAAAGACAGTTTTGTTAAAGTTTTGAATGTATCTATAGTTCCGACCACGTTTGGTCATTTCCTCCGAGTGCAACCGACCTTGTTGCAGGAGGAAGATTGATGAAGGCTGGTCGCATTGCTATGCAACTATTGCAATCATATTGTACTGGCTACTGGCAGCGACAAAAGCGCTCGAAATAAATACATTAATTGAAATTTATATAATTTATTGCACGTGGTCCATATTTTGTTAGTAGGTAATACAAAGTAATCATATTAACAATAAAATGAGTTAGTATGGTAATATGGTACAAACAAATATTAAACTAAAAACTACGAGAGCTGCAGACCAGACTGAGGTTACCATGGAGCTGCATCCAGTATTTTTGGAAAGGACAGTTTAGCCTGCCGCAATTAATAAAAGTCGAACGAGTTAATGAAGATTTGCCAAATTTTCATTTTGTAGTTTATGTTTGGTTTTTGCATTTGTTGTAGAATAATAATTTCGATAATGAAGAATTCTAGAAGTTATATTTAAAGTTCAAGTTATATTTAGTACCTATTTAAGTTAGATTATTAAAAAAATCGGACACGATTTTTTAAATTAATGATACGAGCAATTTTGAAGAGGTAACCCGTTTATGTTCCGGGTTTTGACAAGAATTGGCATTCATAGGAAATAAAAAAAAGTATAAAAACACTAAGAAAATCGCATCAGAATTGTGCCAATCTTTGGGGGATGCCTATGTTTAGCAGTGGACGTCTTTCAGTTGATTTGATAATTATAATGATGATTATTTTAATCTCCACTTGTCCCAAATGAACACACTAAGAAACGCTGCAACGAAAAACTTTTGACGTTGACAGTACCGAATAAAATAATTCCGATCCAATTGCACTCAACTACCAGACCAAAATGTGCATTGCATACTTAAAATACTCAAAATTGAAATGTCGTATGTCGCTAGGAAAGATAAGACGCTTAGGACTATTTGTAAAAGCAGATGAAAGTACCTTATAATATGAGGAAGGTGACAAGTTTTACAATTTGCGGAAGAAACAAGCGAGGCCAAAATTTACAATTAAAATTGCTGAAATGTTAAATAGGAGAATCGGGTTCATAATGTTTTGATGAAAACCAATGCATTTGAAAATTGGCTATAATTATTATAAGGTAAAGGTACAGACTAGCCGACTATTGCCACTTTTTACAAAACATAATTACAAAATTTCATGATTATTTAAATTTAAGTTAAGTTACAATGGTACGGGCATAACCGTAGGATTAAAAGACCCTAAATAAATTAAAGGACAAAAAATCATGATAAATGATAATACTAGTAATAATTTTAAGAACGTAACTGCGTTTGTATTTATTTATTTATTTAATCTTTATTGCACAAAAGAAAATCTTATCGTACAAAAAGCGGACTTAATGCCACAGAGCATTCTCTACCAGTCAACCTTAAGGCAAAACAGAAAAGAATGTAGGCGGTGCAACTTGCAAACTTAATAAAAATACATACTAAGATAGGATACATACATAAATATACCTACACTTACATAAATATATGCATAAATATAATATATAATGGAAATATATAAATATACTACAATATATATCTTACAATAAATTGTACAGTTGTAAGAAGATACTCAATTTTTCTTTGAACTGCCAGTGAAGAAACCCTTTTCAGATCGTTTAAAGGCGTAGTTATTTGGAGCTTTTCTAATATTAGGGGGAAGGCCGTTCCACAGACGAGCAACCTGAATACAAAATGAATTTGAGATGAAGCCAGTTCGATGAAGAGGAATAGAGAGGGTCAGATTGCCCGAAGAGCGAAGTTGTCGGTCACGTGAGCCACCAAAGAAGTGAAAGAAGGATTTAAGGTATTCAGGAGCTTGCGGATCATTTAATAGGGAAAAAAGAGAACAAAGCATGCGGATATTTCTCTTTTGACGGATAGGGGACCAGCCGAGCTGCGTACGGAAAACTGAAACGTGATCGTATTTTCGGAGGTTGAAAATAAAACGGATGCAGTTGTTCAATAGACGGTCCAGTTTGTCTAAAAGTTCCTCGTTTAAATCCGGATAACACACATCACCATAATCGATAATGGGCAATATCAACGCATTTACTAATAAAATTTTGGTTTTGACAGGCAAAAAGTGCTTCATTTTGTTTAAGGAGTGAAGCGATCCCGTAACCTATCGGCTGATTTCGGCAACTTGAGGTCTCCAACTTAAAGTGCTGTCCAGATATATACCCAGGTCCTTGACACTATTTTTATTTTGTATGGAGGATCGAACTTGCTGGGAACTCTCATTTGTATGGTATAAGGTGAAATTTGTAAAGAAATTTTAGTCCTCAATTTTCTTCCCTTTCTTCGTAAACAAACGAAAAATCATTAACATGAAAATGTACGTTTTATTTCAGCACGGTTACGACTTACGTCTACACACCATACAATAGCGATCAGATATATCGAAGCGGCCAAGGTGCTCATAAATATCTGCACACGCCTCTGTTGCCACGGCCTACGAACAAATAAAGCAAGGAAGCCGCACGCCATACTAAATTGTCTTTCAAAAACGGTCCTGAATTTTAGTAGACAAATGTCACCCCCTCTTCAATGCATCACGGCAATGAATTTCAATGTAAACCTATAAAAACTTAAACCGCCATTTAAAAATAGTTGTGATTGTTCCATCAAAGTTTCGATTGGCTATATTCTATAAACATTTTGTTAAAGATGTTGCGCAAAAATATGCGCGGTGTTAAGAAAAACGCCATGTCCTGCCCATCTTGGCACACTTGAACAATGAGGGTTTTTGATACTTTTTCTGCCGCTATGGGGAGGTGAGATGGCAGCACTGAGCCGACCTTATAACTGTCAAAATAAATACGCGCATTTAATTTTCAACATATTTATAGGTTTATTTATTCTGAAAACCATTACTTTAGTCATATTGTTACCTAAACTAAATAAATAAAATAGTTCCAAGTCAATTCTCATGAAATTAACAAAGTTATAGTAATTATTTTGAATACCAGTGACTTTGAGCGCCTGTTTTAGAGTTCAATCTTCAGTTCGACGACCATGTATTAGTCGTAATCCATTACAAAATCAATTCTCTTCCAAATAAAATAGAATTTCAATATTTTAGGCCCAGGTGCCTATGAATAGTATGAATCTGACAGCTGTCGAGACCAGGGGCGTACGAAGCGCCGCCTGGTGGCAGAAAAATTATCGAAAACCCTCATTGTTTATGGAGGCATTTTTGAGCTGGCGTTAGACGTCCATGTTACATACGGTCGTAGCGTAGGCCACGTCGTTCAGATATTTTTGAGCACCGTGTCCGTGTAGTTATATCTGATGGCGACTTTACAGAAAGACAATGCGCACTTTTTCAAACAATTACATCGTTTAATAGGGAACAGCTGATCGTGAGAAGTTTAGTTGAATACATCCATTTCACTCGCGATTACGTGATAACCATTCCTGCGCACGCCATATATATAATCCATACAAAATTCAACTTTAAAGTTAAAGTAACTAACCTCAAAACTGAATTTTAAAAATAGGCTTTTCTATTACCAAGCTTGAGAAGGTTAAAGCAAATTCAACTTTAAAAACAGTGTAATAATATGTATGCATTTGATAATATATTCCTAAGGGATAAGGATCAAAATCGCTTACATGTTTTTGGTGTCACACCATATTTCTGGTTACATGTGATAATGAGTCAAAGCGAGGTTAGTATTTAATGCATTGTAATTAGGTTTATTATTGTATGGAGTGCCTGCGTTACGCACGTGTGCAAAAACAAAAGAATACGGTAGGTAAAACTATTGGAAATTATGTATCTAGGTAGTTGTATATGTGTGTGTGTGAAACATAGACAAGAAACCTTAAAGATGTCACATGTCAGCCTCCGTGGCCTAGTTGTCGGTGACTTTGCCTATTAAGCAGGAGGTTCCAGGTTCGAATTCCGGCGAGGGCATTATTTGTGTAAAGGTGATATCAGACGGTTCATTTTTCGTTCATTTTTTCGTTTCATTCGGCATCTTTCACTTAAAATGACACGTCTGACCACGGAGTGAAACAAAAGTGCCGAATGAATTCATTAGTGAACCGATCCAACAATGTTGGATATTTTCATTCGGCATCTTTCACTCGCACTCCGAATTAACGGAAAATGAACAGTTCATTCCGTCTGAACACGAAATGAACTGTTCACTCGGATTCGGCCGACCGTTGGAAAAACTAGGATATCGTGTTTCTAGGTACTCTGTACAAATACTCCAAAGATCCAAAAGAATCGCCAGTAGCCAGGTATCTCAGTATAATTTGAAGTTTTGTTCTGTTACTTGTGCTATCTCTCATAAAAGTATTTTGTTTCGCTATTAACGGAGCAATAAGAACCAGAAATTCTTCAAAATTACTCTTATCTATTCGCAGGTGATTGTAATAGGATTCAGGATCTTCATCGGCCAGTTCTGTCAGCAATGTGTTTGAAGCTCCTAATAAATTTCTTCTGGCAATCCATTGGTCGCACCTTCCACCACGTCTTTTTTGTCAACTCCTTGATTAAATTATCACACACTAAACTTATTCCTCGGGACACGACTTCATTGGACGCCATATTGACAGAAATGCGGAGTGAATGTTCATTTCTATGTCATTCCAGCTGTGCTGTGTGAACATGGAATGAAATAAAAATGAAGCATTCACGCGAGTGAACATTCATCCGAGTGAACCGTCTGATATCACCTTATTCATATTTCATATATGACAAATATTTGTTCCTTAATAGTCATGGTTGCCTACGTATTTAAGTATGTACCTATATGTATAGTCTATCTATTAAGGTGTGATTTTATAATTGACCCAAGAACGTCATCATAGCAACACGAGGGCATAAATCATTAGATATATGTACATAGTTTTTACCTATATGCCATTAAAATACGGAAGGATTATAATTAAAATTGTGACTTGCTTGACACATACCTACGTATTAGTCTTATTACTGGCTCTTGCTTGTATAATACCAGGGGCTCATTTCTCGAAACCTTGTAACTTGTAATACTAGCGGAAATCCCTATCTAAATAATAGTGTCAAAAAGAGACTTCCTCTTGTATTACAAGTTATAAGCTTTTGAGAAATGGGCCCCAGCGGTCGCTTTTTTACCATTTGTCTCCGTCTCTCCTACTTAGATAAAAAAATGAGATGCTGGAAATTCATTAATTTAGGCATTCTGACATGCGACGTCTATAAGTATTTGTGTCTATGGTGTGAACGATGCAAAGTAAAATCGTCTTAAGTACTGCAGTTGTATAGTTTATTTTAAATAGCTTAGGTTTTTCGCATTTGTGGTAATAAAGATGTGTCGTATCTGATGAAATGTATGCGAATGTACGCTGATTACCATCTTTGTAGTGAGAAAAAGGGTATACATTCCATTGGTGTCAATAGGACGTGTGGAGAAATAGTAAGGAATCATCGGTGGAATGAAAAAGAGGTAGATGTGACGGTAATAAAAACGAGGGTTTGATCAATAATAAATAAATTAGGACATTTTACACAAATCGACCTAGTCCCACGGTAAGCTCAATTGATGCTTGTGATGTGGGTTACAGGCGACGATATATTGTTAAGTATCTATATGTATCTATCTGTCTTTGTCGCACTAATATGAAAGAGTGACAGAGAGGGAAAACTACGATACGCTACCAAGCGCTAGCGATTGGCAACTCGGCTAAGCATCCTGTTGTGTCAAATAAAACCTAACGTTACCGATACTTGCAAAGTGGCCTTTTCTGTCTGGTACCTTTTCTACTGTTATGGAAGCCGCTAAGGGTCTCGCATTACAGTCACCATGATAAGGTACACAATCACCAAATTAAAATTTTTAAAACAACCAACTTCAACCGATTTCTCCAATTCTATCATCTGTGGTTTCCATAATTGGTTCCATCAAATCTTACTTTCTGAATGCAAATTCTTGTAAATTAATGAAAATTACCAAAAGCGCCATACATGTACCTGCATACATACATATCTACATTTGAAGAGATCCCTCCAATTCTCGAAGATCCCATCATCAGACCCCAACTTGGTACCAGCGGGACCATCACGTTCGATCACAAAAAAAATAAATCTTGGTCGTTTTTCTTTGGTATATGACATCCAATATTTATAAAAAAAAAATCGGTTCACGATTCTGAGAGATATCGGGTAACATACATACTACAAAAAAATTCAGTCGAATTGAGAACCTCCTTTTGAAGTCGGTTAAAAATGGGTACATATTTACATGCGTGGCCATAAAACGGCGAGCGTGCCTTCCGCACCTCCTCTAGATCTGTATCGCGGCACGACCCGGAGAGTAATGCCCACGAATTAAATGCTTTGCTTGCGATCCCACGGAGACGAACTGTCACTTTCAGTCTCGGCGTCAAACTAGTACGCCTACCTAAAACTTCAAAATCAGAAAAATTAAGAGTATTTTTGTTTCTGTCACTGCAACGAAGGCGACGTAGATAGACGGAGACAAGGTGTCCTTTTGCGAATTCGCAAAAAGTTTGGTAAAACGAATTTGTGAGCCGTCGACGTAACTGACAAACTACCTTATGAAGATCGCCGGGAGACGCTGGATGGATGTTTTTTAACTCTCAACTAAGCATCCAGTACAGGCGCGGATTTGGGGGGGGGGGGGGGTTGGGCAATGGGAGCACTTCATTCACTTCTTCATACAATCATGGTACAGCTACTGACAATACTGGCGTTGCGGCGCCGTGACGTGAACGTTGCGAACGCGGTTACTAGACGACGGCGCTGGGCATTTCTCAGAGCGTAAACGGACATCTCATTCATCTGGTCACGTTTTCGAAGTGGCTGAATGATTTGAGGTTGGTTTTGGTTGTCTTATAGAGAAACTGGTGCTGTATTCTGACGACCGAAAATGATACCAAAAATGCAGCCTTTTCCAAAAAAATGTGGCCAGATGAATGAGATGTCCGTTTACGCTCTCAGAAATGCCAGCTTGAAAAACGCTAAGTGCGCGCGGGCCTTAATTTCTTTATCGTATGAAGCGGTCAATATATTTTATACAGAATAACATTCTCATCGATTCATACGAATACCCATATTATCATACAATAAATTTAAACGCAGTTATAATATCAATATTATCATACGATTAATTTAAAAGCAATTATAACTTGTGACTAATCGGGAAGCCGCATAATAGCCAGTCATCAGCATAACCACAGGCGCACGGTGCAATAGATGACTTAGATGACCGTTGATTTGCATTTGTGTACCTAGTTACGGTAGACTTTTTTTTTATGCGACGAAGGTAGACAACTGAGTTCTCATGGACCATAGTGATCAAAAAATCGCCTATGCGCTGCCTACCCTGAGGACTTAGATGGATTGCCTCTATCTATGCCAGTAATTACACCGGCTATCTTACCCCCAAACCGAAACACAGCAGTGCAAACACTGCTATTTCGGCAGGTTAACGGGTAAGACGGTGGTAGCTATAGGCATACGGGCGGGCTCTGTACGAGGTCCTACCACCCGCTGGTGGTAACTTCGCTTAATGAAGAAAAAAATGCTAGATTCCGTAGTAGCCTGAAGTATATTAATAGTAGATTGTTATAGTTAATAGTAGGTTGTCACAAGGGATCAAAATGGTATATTTCCGGCGTGGGCGTATATTGAATCCTATATGGAGCGACGGATTCCACAATTGAATCCCGACCGTAGGAAGGGATTCTATAGTGGAATCCTGAGCGTAATGAAGGATTCAAGCGTTAACGCCCAAGACGAAATAATTTTGATACCGTGTGACACATACTGCTTTTCACACCACCTATGAGAAAAATAAAAGATATAGGTATCACATATTTTATATTTATGTGTCGGAGACATGCTTCAGTCGTCGCGGAGCTGTGCGACACGTCGAGTGTCGAACATTAGAATATTTTTATTTGCAATGTTTAAAATTAATTTGTTAAGAGTTCGATATCTAGAAAACTATAAGCAATGTTTTACTTGGATTGGTCTTTGCTTGTTCCATGCAGGTAGACATTAACGGTCATATTGGGATCTGCCCGCCTATGAGCAGGTAGTTTATGATCAGACAGTATAAAAGGTCACTAGCGCAGTGTTTATGAAGCATTCTGATTCGCGTGTTAGACTTAGAAAGTCATTCTTCCTGACGAAAGACTTTATTTCTTTGTGTTTTGATATTAGTGAAGCATGGACTCAAACTTAGAACTCTCCAGTCGTTCCTATGTTGTTTAATCATGTTTTAATTAATAATGTTTCAAGTGTTACCTATTGTGATTATCTAAAATTGTAAATACCAATGATTTGAAAAGATTACAATACAACCCGCTGAGTTTCTTCCTGGTTCTTCTCAGACAGTGGTTTAACTCTTGCGAACCAGAGTAATAAAAAAACATAGTAAGTCATGTGTGTTGTGTTTCAATTATGAGTCCATGCCTACGTGCGTAGATGTGCAGATAGCTAAAATCCTACCCCTCTTAGCTCGGCTGTCGTTAGGGGGTATCCCGTCATATGCATATAACAGATTCTGAAGAAATTTTTATCAATTATGGGCAAGCGGATTGGCGATCGCAGTAGTGTGTCCGTCATCAATCTTCGATAAATAAATGGTCAATGACACTTCACTGACTTTTGAGCGTAGCAAAATTACAACTGTCATAAAAACATGACAAAGTAGCGAAATTCCGACACAGGCCAATTTTTTTTTCATGTCAAGAATCTACGAAAACTGTTCCTGTCCGTTAGTAAGCAGTATCCGTAGCCTACGGAGGCCTGAGACGTTAATAACAGTGCTAGTTAACAATTGTAGCACCTATTTGTATATTTTTATCTAACCCTAAAATATCTACAGTACGGATGAAGAACCGCATAATATTTTTATAATTTATTCAGTACGGTGCAATTAAATATAATAGTAGACATGACATTGTGACACGTGACATAAATCACGTGACCTATGTATGTCATAAACAGTCAGGACTATTTGCGTCAGATGTTCCTCGATTATGTCAGCCGATTGATATCCTGATGAATTACATTATTTATATTAATATTATGAATATTTATCAACCATCCTCGATACAATAGGTATTATAAATAATCATATATTAATGGTAATATAATATTTATTTATCTTACGTGTTGAGTAAGGTCATATACCGTCGGCTGACAATAAAACTGCACTAGGGTGTAATACCTATTAGTCAGTGGAAACTGTGGAAAGTTAAATAATTTCAGAACAAAAACTTAGTTTTATCATTATCACATAATTTTTTTGTTAAAATTATTGATATTTATTAGTATTAACGCAAAAATATGTATATATGCGAACGTATTTCACGATATGTTTCAAAAACGTCAAATACTATGGAATTTCAGCCATATTTGTTTACCTTTTTTACTTTCAAATGAAGAATGGTATACTGGGATAATTCCGAATGTCATAAAACACCGGGTAATTTCGAAAGGAGACACTTCAGACGATGTAATTACGAATGATATTCCTGTGATTTTTAGAATTACGCTACTTTCAGAATTATCCCAAGGTACCCAAGGTACGGTATAAAAACTGTCACTTCTCTTATCAACCTCGTAGGTCAGTACTGAATCGGGATTGAAATATACGAGTTTTAGCCTCGTGAGGCCCTGAGTCATATATATATTACATAACATTTTGACTTTATTGATATAGTGTCAAAGTTAAAATTCGGTTGAAGTAGGTAAGTGACGTCACCAGGCCTCAGGAGGTTTTCGAGTAAGTATTTGTTATTTAGTGTGTTTTGGTTGTCAACCGACGCTACGTAAATTAGGTACCCATAGAATATAAATTCAGAATAAGCGAATCACACAAACAATTTTCTTTAATTCTAATAAATTACTGTTTAAAGATTGCTTGATTAAGGTAAACGCGGGCAAATATAGCTTGAAAATTGCATTTTTTGACAGAAAATGTTTATTTTTTTATTAATGTGACGGAGAAAACGTCCGAGAACAATTATGAAAACCAAAATCCTTACAGATAAAGGTATATACATAGAGTGGAATCATAGGTCTAGGTACTTATTTTTTCTCAAAATACGTTAAAATCACGTTACATTAGTTATATAAAACCGGCTGACTAAAATTTCGTTGCCGTAGTAGAAACAAACTGACCAACATCAAACATCATAAACATGCCCACGTAAATACCTTCTTTTAAAGTCGGTTAAAAACGATCGCAACTTCAAATCCATGTATACAAATCCCCATACAGTTCATACATGGAATAAAAGTGTTCTGATTATTATAATAAGTCGATTTGAATAACAAATTCGTTTTATGTGCGATTGGCAAATCGCGAACTGTTCTTTATTATAGCTTATTTTTAATACTATCACGTAGATTTTATAGGGCAAATGGTTGGGAATTTCATTGCCATGTATATTGGGTGTGGCCAGTAATAGGAACAAATAATAAAGTGTAGAATGCGAGTTCTTGTCGTTTCAAACAACTTTTGTAATAATTTTATTTATTTAGAGTAAATTACAACTCACATGTTGTTAGTATGACTTAGGTTTCCGTGTGCACTGGCATTAATAAATAAATACATAAATATGTAAATACTTTGTACATAAAGTTTAAAATGAGCGCTGTCTTTCGAACAAACTGCTTCTGCAGTTTGGCAAGTAAATGTAAGAACCTACAGGGTTGGGCGGATTAAGTGTCCTAGTTAAAAAGTGGTATAAAAGTTTAAAAACAAAACAATGTTACAAATCTTGGTGTTATTTATATCAGAAACATTCTATATTTTACCGCAGCAATTGATAAATTAGATAAACTCCCCTTTAACATGTATTATTTTAAGCATTATGTCATATAAGGAATTTCATCCGGCACGCACTACCTTATCTGCCATGTGATGTCATATTAGGTTATCTAACCCGAGTATAAACTTGAATCTTAGCCTTAACCCGTCTCAATAAAACTCTGCATTGATTTGTATATGGAAATGTTTATAGCATTTCAGTTATCTAGAGATTTAACGTACTTTGCTAGGTTAATATCAGCCTCATAATTTTGGCTATAACTTGGTATTTCTTCTTATCATATTGTATCCTGATTGATTAACTTTTTGGAATAAATTTATAACCAAAATACTTTTCTTTCTAGTTCTTAATAAAACACTATATCCATAATCAATCTGGCATTTAGGTACCAAACTCTTGCAATGAAAATGCATTTTCTTTGAAAAATGACCTTCATGCCGCCTATTCGACTTTTTGTGTTTAACTCTTATATTTTTTAAATAGAGAAAGCACATATATAAATTATCTGTTTTATAAGGGCCTCACATCTTGTGATTATTTTGCAGTGCGCAAAATATTAACCCCTCTTCAATTTAATAATTTTATCGAAGATTACATAATAAGAGGCACAGTTTCGTAAAAATTGCGCATGGGTGCTTATTAGTACTTTGCTGACTCAAATCATTTAAAGCTTACCCAATTTCGGCATGATTTTGGAAGCAGAGGACTCCTTGAAACAATTGATGGTGTGCAGTATTAAAACTTACGTTAATAATTTCCTTTTATGGTCAGTTGATAATCTCGCCCGATTTTTAATGCTCGCTGCACCATTATCCAACAACACCACTTTTTACATTTGTTCTTAAAAATATATACAACTAAATGTTATGAAAATGAGTTTCGGAATCCATGAAGCTGATTAAATCGACGATTTAAAATGACATACAGGGTATGAAAATCACTTATATTTCAATAGGTAAACGAATCTTTTTCAATAGGACACTTAATCCGCCCAACCCTGTACTTTGTGTTAACATTTTTTGGTAAATAAATAAAAAAAAGGTTTAAGTGTTAGTAATATTTCATCCTTTTTGTTTGAATTCTGTCCTTTGTCCTATAACTTGCACTATCACAGTGAATTAGATAAGGGAGTTTTGTTTAAAAACTTCTTCATATAAAATCGCGTTATTAGAAGCAACAGGTTCCGGGTTCGAATCCCGGCGAGGACATTATTTGTGTATTTATTTATCACAAATATTAGTTCCTTGATCATGGCTGTCTATGTATTTAAGTATATATTATATCGTTGCTTGGTACCCAGTTACCCACATCACAGCCCTTAATTGAGCTTACCGTGGGACTGAGTCGATTTGTGTTAGATGACCCATGAATCCCAGGATATTGATATAATTTTATTTATTTTAATGTACATTACGGGCTCTATTCATTTTGTTACCGAAGAGAAAACTTTGTGTAATTTAAATATTCAACAAGATCTGTATTAGACCTTTGCCTTTCAGGTACGCGTTGATGTCATTTACAGGATGCTTAGCCAAGTTGCCAATCGCTAACGCTTAATCGTCAATCGTAAACGAAAGGCAGCTAGCTGTCTTTGTGACACTAATATGCAAGAGTGACAGAGAGGGAAAACTACGATACGCTACCAAGCGCTAGCGATTGGCAACTTGGCTAAGCATCCAGAAGTGTTTCATATTGACAACCTTACAGCAATCGACTCTACCTAGTCCCACAGTAAGCTCTATTAAGGCTTATGTTGTTGGTACTAAGGCACTGGTCTCACCGCGAGCTACTAAGCTATGAACTATCGGCTATAAACACGAACAAAAGATACGCACTCCCATGTAAATAAAAGAGACACGGCGATACTCGCCCGGCGGTGATAGCTGATAGCTGGGCGAGTATCGCCGTGTCTCTTTTATTTACACGGGAGTGCGTATCTTTTGTTCGTGTATAGCCGATAGTTCATAGCTTAGTAGCTCGCGGTGAGTAAGATACGATATACATAATAGATAGACATATGAATAGATAGAAAATAACCTTGATCAAGCAATATAATATTCACGATAAACACATCAATAAATAAATGCCCTCGCCGAGATCCGAACCCTGAACCTCCAGCTTCATAGACAGAGTCACTACCACTACTAACTAAGCTAAGTTACACATTTTTGTTTATTATTTTTGTTTTGTTTACACATTTTTTTTAAATTTGATACAAAATATTTATACTTATTAATTTTAACCACTTGAAAGCTTCAAACCACTAAACAAAGATTAAATTATTTTAAACCTATCTCATAACTTCAGTATTATGAATAAATGTGTACGGTCGGCTCCAATAATATGTATGGTACGATTTTGATCCTTATGCCTTTGACATACGTTCCGAAATGTAAACATATTATTAGACATGACTGTACTCAAATTCTAGTAACAACTACAGTTTTATCTGATGTAGTAAATATTTTAGCTGTCAGAACAAAACCAGGGCACTGCAAGGCCGACATAAGGCTGCGTTTACACGATACCAGTTCGCAAGCAGTGTATACCATTCAAGAACATCTGCTGGAAGACCACCGACTAGATGGTGAGCATGTGACACCCCTGGGGTTGCAGGCGCCCATAGGCTACGGTGACTGCTTTCCATCAGGCGGCCCGTATGCTTGTTTGCCACCGACAAAAAAAAATGGTCCGGCGACATCTGCCGAACCGCAACAAAGCAGTGGATGCGACTAGCGCAGGACCGAGGAAAGTGGCGTAATAAAGAAGAGGCCTATACGATACGAAGCAATGGACACAGGCTGAATAGATGGTATACCATTCATAAGTTGGAAGTAAAATAAAATGTAAAGAAATATGGCTGACTTTCCACAGCATTTGACGTCTTTGGCACATATCGTGAAACACGTTTGCAGATAAATATTCATCATCATCAGTCTATGATAGTCCACTGCTGGACGTAAGTCTCTCCTATTAACTATGCGTATTAGTATTAGGAGTTAAATGCCCGTTATCGCCACGCTGGGCAAGCGGATTGGGGATCGCAGTCACGTGTTCACTATGATGACGCTGCTACACATCATCAATCTTCTATCAAAGAATGGTGAGTGACACTTCAATCCTTAACGATACCGGCGGGAAGAGTTGGGGTGGTGACAAATGGTATTCTTACTGTTGTCACCACACGGCTAATGTAATAATTATTGCCATCAAGATTCTTTGCCATCACCAGACCCCGACTCGGTGCCAAGACAAATCAAATTGTAAGAAACACCTTACTACTTGTTATTTTGACAAGCTACTAGATTGGCCTAGGATTCCAATTGGTTATGTGTACATGTTGTAAGTGTTGCAACTTGGAAACGTTCATACATTCCGAAAGTATTTAGGTTTAACACCGCTTTACGGCTTAGGCGTGACTATTTTTACTGCACTCACTCGGTAATAATATGATGTACAGATAAATCGCAAATCGGCAAAATTCGTTTGTTAAGTTGTTGGTAAGAATGTAATGTAAGTGATCAATTTCTTGTGTGTTTATTTATTCATTGTGCAAATATTGTTATTATATCTAGATATCAAAATGATATACAGGGTGGGAATGAGTATACCGACAGACTTTACCAACGCATTTTTGATGTCAAAAGAATTAAAAAATATTATGTCACTTATACAATATTTTTTTCTAAATTCTTTTTTGTAATTATTTGAAATTATACATGATATTATCACTACACATTAATTATACATGACCCGTAATAAATTCTAGAAAAAGATTTTTTTTTAAGGATTTAAATTTTTTTTAGTTAAACATTTTTATGATACTTTTTTGTCATTTTCTCTAACTTTCGATAGTGAGTGAGTCAAGATGAAAACTTTTAGTGTAAGAGTCGTAAACGTGCAGGCATTTATTAGTGACTTATGATGAAAATAGTTTTTTGAAAAATATGTCATTATCTGAAATATGAAAACGGATAAACTCGCGTATATTAACTAATTCTAACTTCATTCCGACGTTTCGAACACTTTACAGGGTTCGAGTCATCCGTAGACCACGAACCCTGTAAAGTGTTCGAAACGTCGGAATGAAGTGAAAATTAGTTAATATACGCGAGTTTATCCGTTTTCATAGTTTTATTTCATGTGTAATCCTCGCGGTAACCGAAGAAAATATTATGTCATTATCTCTTAAATTAAGCCGAATCCAGAAAAGTTCATATGACATTATAGTCTCAAAATGTGGTCAGGAATACACCTTTTAAGTTTGTCGGGTTACTCACTAACCACCCTGTATATCTAGATAATCTACATATAATGAAGCACTTGCACTTGAACTTTCCCCAACTAACGATTTACCTTAAGTAATTGTGTAAACACTTTTTGAGGAACGCCCATTAAGTTTAATGTCTCCGTCAATATAGGGGACATAATCAGAATCACAATGATCCAAAGGGAAGGCAATTCGGCCCCAAGGTCGATCGAAACAACAGGCATTGAGTTTAATCGCATAGTTGCCCATAATTCGACTCACAACCAAAGATTTCCTCCTGTGGAGTTCGCGTTCGTTCTGTAGACTTATGAGCTAGTGTTCGGAACTTTCGGTGCAAAACTTTAACAAAACTTGTCGAGAATGTCAACTAACGAGTTGCCAAAAGTAACGAGTAGCACGAACACGATACACAGTAAATGCGTGACCATAATAAGCCACCTGCAACGACTCGCATCCTGTCATGTTATAAAATTATTGTCCTGTCTAGAGCTCCCTACATTTTCAGCAGTGGAATTACATACGATATATGATGTGTCCTGTCTTGTCCTGCGTGTGGAAAACTCTAAGTTTACGTGTCCATTTGAAGATAGACTTTCTTTATTATATATTGACTTTCGAGATTTGTATTGATTAAACTCTTAACTATGTACAATTTTTATGCAATCGATACACACCATCTAGCGTGGTAGTGACACTAGTGACTTGTCTCCAAAGTGGCGGCTCGGAATTCTTGCATTCTCGCTTGTTCCACCATGATTAACGGTTTATTTGTAAGATAATTTAATTAAATTCAACAGGATCTGTTTATGCTGGAAGCCAAGAATGTCCCCAACTCGCCAAGTACTCGTGGGTAGGTACATGTACTTTTTCAATAGATAAATGTTTTATATACCTACACCGTAAAAATTATTAATTTATTAATTAACATTTTAATATATCCACAGCACAGGTTCAATTCAATTCCTATAAAGCATCAGTCCCAGTCTTCTTTCTGGCTTTGTCCAATTTTTTTTTATTAAGTTATAAAAATCAACAAACAGGACCGTTTTTAAAGGCAATTTTGTATAGCATGCCCTACGAACAAATAAAACATGGAAGCAGCACGCCATACTAAAAAGCTTTTCTAAAATGGTCCTGAATTTTAGTTGACAAGTGTCACCTTTTCAATGCATCATGGTAATGAACCGCCAAATGAAATAGTTGTGATTGGTTCATCAAAGTTTCGATTGGCTAAATTCTATAACATTTGTCAAAGATGTTGCGCCGAAATATGCGCGGTGTTAAGAAAAACGCTATGTAGGTACTGCCCATCTTTGCACTAATGAACAATTCGTTTTGGGGGCATTTTTGAGCCGGCGTTTGTCGTCCACGTTATATTTATATGATCGCAGAGCATGCCACTTCCATGTTTTATTTGTTCATACTGCAACTAGGTTGTCAGCCTCCGTAGCCTACTCGGTAGTGACCCTGCCTACGAAGCTCGAGGTTCCGGGTTCGAATCCCGGCGAGGGCATTATTTGTGTACTTATTTATCACAAATATTTGTTCCTTTTTCATGGTTGTCTATGTATTTAAGTATCTATACGTATCTATCTATTATACACATCGTTGCCTGGTACCCACATCACAAGCCTTAATTGAGCTTACCGTGGGGCTAGGTCGATTTGTGTAAGATGTCAGATATTTATTTATTTATTCATAGTTTTGAATGTCGGAATAGAGAGCTGGATACTTCAAACACTTCAAAGATCTAGTGCGAATTCCTTTATGTCACAGTTGGTTCAGGAAATTCAGACGTTGGATAACCGCCGTGGGAAACTTTCTCTGCGCCGGCGCACAAAGCGAGGCAATTAGCTGTGCCTATGGCCTATTTGGGGATGCCGTCGATATTATAAACATAGTATTATCATAATCAAGGAGCGGAATTCAAAACATAATTGTCGACAGAATCTTAAAAAAAAAAACAACTTTAGTAATTATGTCCCTAATTAACTATCTGGTCGCCACTGCACTCCTATATATAAGACTAAATATTATTTTAACGATGTTTCATTGAGTACATTTTTGTTTATCGATAGTCGATAAAACACTTCATTCAATCTCTCTGACAGTTTCATTTTTGCTATGAAGGATTCCAATCCTTGATCATAATACCTACTATCAAATAATAAAACATAATACTATATTTTCATCGGGGGGCTTCGTCTTGGACCACGTGAATCGACACCGGCATTTGATAACAGCTTTTGACATCGAAATTTCACACAATTGTCACATTTTTGATAGTGACATAAGAGCTTTGATTGGCGTTTTAATCGGCGTTAGCTGATCAGCTTGCTTAGCCAAGTTGTCAATCGCTAACGCTTAGTAGCCTGTGGTAGTTTTCTCTCTCTGTCACTCTTTCATATTAGTGCGACAAAGACAGTTAGCTGCCTTTCGTTTCCGATTGACGATTAAGCGTTAGCGATTGTCAACTTGTCTAAGCAGCCAGACATCGAATGGGCGAATAACCCAACTAAGTATAAAAGCACCCAAATTACCGATTCCAGTGTTTGTTTTTTTTTTTAACTGATGGAGGGTATTATTGTTAGACTAAGTACCTAGTAAGAGTGATAAGAAAATGTTGTTAGTAATTTTAGAACATTTGTGATAGGTAACTGAGAAACAATTATACAAAAAGGTGCGGTGTCATCATATTTGAACTTGCAGCTTCGCCGGTAGGTCACTACCACTACAGGGCGGCTACCAAGATCTACTAATGCGATTCAGTTTAGGACCTAATCTGAATCGCGATGTGTCAGTTGCGTAGAATAACTGCCAAAAACTAACAAGCCGAACCTAAACTGAATCGCATTTAAGAAATCATGGTCTTTTATAGATAGCTGTTAGTGACCCTACCTACGAAGCAGGACATTATTTGTGTATTATCATAAATATTTGTCCTTGGTCGTGGTTGGTCTATCTATTTCAGTATCAGTCTATATATCGTCGCTTAGTGCTCACACAAGCCTTTGATTGAGCTTACCTTGGAACTAGGTCAATTTGTGTAACATTGTCCCAAATGTATTATATGTTTAATAGGTCACTTTTTTTCCGCATATTTCGTTACGACATTTTTGAAAGACTTCGCCAGTCCCATTGTAGCGTTTAAGTAAATGACTGTAAGTAAAATTAAGGGCGTAAATAATATACTTAAATAAGTATGTGTGCAAGTATTATTCAATTCCTTCCAAGACGGCGGTAAGAATACATTTGTCACCACAACCAACTCTTCCCGCGGGTGTCGCAAGAGCCGACTAAGGGATCGAAGTGTAACTGACCATTCTTTGATAGAAGATTGATGATGTGTAGCAGCGTTATAACTGTGGACATAGTACTGCGATCGCCCGTCCGCTTGCCAGGTCGAAGTAGCAGTTTACGTCTGTCTGTCTGTATGCCTAAATAAACGCGGACTTTTAGGTTATGCGATAACATAGTACAGCTATGTAAAAAGTGCAAGCTTTTTTCAATATTATACACATTACAGATCCATTGAGAGTGCATTTTCCCAGCTCTCTTCACCTGCAGTTTTTAGTACCATTGTCGTTGCTGATCCACGTGACAAACTCGCTTTTCACTTTCACTCTTATGTCTATAGTTTTAAGACTCATTTTGAGTCCTTTAATATTAACAATATTTAGAGATTTTAACCGTTTTCTCCAGATATAAAGTTGGTTTTTAAAGAGCAATGGTTGTTATTATACGAATGCAGTAACTTATGGTGATTTTTATAGAATGGGAATTAAGTTTTTGTGTTAGTGAAAGAGTTTGCATGATGCAAATTAAGATGTGTCTTCTTGATTGCAAAGAAAATTCCCTCTTCGGAGTAGTAAAATCAGCAGTCTTATCAGCAATGATCGGCACCACTTCTTGTGCCATACTGTGTCCTATAGTAACATTAAAATAATCTTTATTTGTAATGTAATTTTTTATCTTCAGAAAATTATGTTCGAGCGTATGTGTAATACAAGTGTTAAATAAAAAAAATATCAGTCATGTCCGTATTTTTTTGCGCTTACTACCGCCGTGTGGGTCACTGCTTATCAGAGATATAACTAGTTCCCCGGTAGATTAACTATTTAAAAGTTCAGTATGATCGGACGTTGCAGCTAGAGTAGAAAGTGTCGGTTGTCGGAAACAGTTCATTCCTCGCGTGGATTGGCACAGTTAGTGTGGCTAATACGTAAATGCAAAGTTTGCATACCGCCAAAATACGCGATCTAACGTGAGACTCGTACATATGGAAATATTCAGCGAATCCTACTCACTTAATTTAACCTCGTCACAGTTTGCCAAATCAAATTGAAAATTTGTCTAATTGACATAGAGTTTAAAAATTGATTGAGGCTTATGTCCTGTGGGTAGGACACAAGTAGGTAGGAGGTTAAATCGATGATCGTTTGACACGTTTTAGTTCAAGAGCTGTGGCCCGGTATTCCCGACGAGGATCCTCGTCATGGGTCGAAACATATCGAGCAATCACCGGATTTTGTTCTTCTTTTTTTTACTTGCCATAAGTAGGTGCTGGTTCATGTTTGAGACCTTTATCATAAACACTGTCATCCTTGTAAGAACATGAATGAAGTAAAGTACTAATTACTGATTACTGAATATCAACTTACCGACGACAGCTCTTCATAGTCCACCCCGTGCGGTTCCGTCTCATTCCCCACCACTTTAAACAGCTTCAGGCCATCCTTCTTCACCAGCCCCTCCTGCTTTCTCAGCATCAGCTTCAGCGGCTTCCCAAAAGCCTCCAACTCGATATTATGCACATCACTATCACTATCACTTTCACTGGAACTCACATCAAAATCTACACTGACTGTGCTGTTTAGATTATCAATATCATCCTTTAGCTCTTCTACTTTGAACATTTCATCGTTGAGTAAGGATGGGGGGCTGGTTTCTGTTTTGTAAACGTGGTGTTTCTCATGAGGCACTTTGCCCTGGTTGTTGGTGAAGGTATTGGAGTTTGTTGAAGGGATGTACCGCCGGGATAAGTGGTGGGTGAGGAGCACGGGGTGGTATTCTGGGACGCGGCTGTGGTCCTCGACGTGGAAGACGTGTCGGAGCTCATCTGTTGTCATGTGCTCGTGAATCTGGAAAGAAACGTAAATATTATAATGGGATTCGTTGGTCACCAGTTTCAGCTGCTGTTGGTCGTCTTCAGCCGTATGATGAATGATTTGTGGGTTAAGACAAGCACACAAACCGGCGACCCAGCAGGTACAGTCAAGGGCAAAAATATCTGTACACTTTTTTACTTATGTCTGGAGCATAAGGTTTAAAATCGTATATATATTTATGCCCCTGACTGTACTGTCTTTTAAGAGCCTGGTCAGATTTCGCACAAAACCGGAAGAATAGAGGATAAGAACAGAGGCTTTGTAGTGGGTATCTTAAAATAAAATCAGGCTAGATTGTATGTATCATCAAAAGAGATACCATGATTGGAAATATCATTTTTAGGTCAGCAAAAGATTACCTACTGTTTTGTGATAAAAGGAACATAAGGAAGGACCTACAAGTCCTACTTCGGAATGTCATGCCATACATTGCCTGGTTTGAAAAACAATGATTATCTACCAAACAGTTGCATAATTACAGTTCATACCGCTCACGAAGAAGCGCAGATTCATCAATATTAACCTTTAATAACAAGATAATATGAATCAAAGCACGGCATACTGTGTGTGGCAGATAGGTACTATTTATTTCGTCGCTATAATTACTCAATCTCGGATCTACAGCAATAAATTCATGGAAATATCACCTTTTTTCACACTGAATACGGGTGTTTTTCCATCAAGCGAGTGTTGCAGATACGAGGTTTTGTCAAGGTGGATTCAGACCAAACGAGCGAATGCTCTTTCTCATTCTATCCCCTACTCTACGAAATCAACGAATTTCGACGAATCACGTTTTGTGTAGCGAACGAATTTCGTAGAGTGGGGGATAGAATGAGCATTCGCTCGTTTGATATTATAAATCCACCTTAAGTACCCATAGCGGCGATTTGTTGTTCTCTTATACCTAACGTGGGAATGTGGGAAATGCGACTTTTCTGAGTAGGTAAATCTTACGTAAATAGCTGTCAGCTCGAGAATCATTATCATTACTTTTTTAAATGTGGTAATCTGCGTTGTGCCCAAAGTTAGTAGAGCATGTTGCATAGGTTTACAGCAGTGATCATTTTACCCCTTTCGATGAATGATTATGATAGACTGCCTTTAAAGGTACGTACGTACATGAATGAACCAAAAAAAAAAACAAAACACCATGGTCTCTTAAACCAATAATTAAATTGACATTTTGCAGTCACGAACCAATTCAAAACATCCGTATTGGCATTACCATAACTTATTCAAGCCCTTAATTTATTTCGCTATTCAATAAATCCAACCTTATCTCAGCGACTTAGAGGTGAAAAAAATGCGAATCGGAGAATATAAGATGTTGTGAAAAGTATTGTTGAATGTGTACTTGTGAGCAGTTGATGTCAAAATAATGTTTACACTTTTGGATGTTATTACAAAGGTATAAGGTGGAAATTTGTATAGATTTCGTGTAGATTATGCTGAAGTTGAAAACCTTGACGCCGGTCAGTAGCCATACCTTTCTCCTACCTTTTACAATACTTTGTCGTTTTAGTATGAATGTACCTATTGTTGGAAACACTTGAAGTTGTACAGCATTAAAAAATAAATAAATCTTTCTTTTGTCACTGTAGTACCTACCTACTTATTCTGCCTATTGTATAAGTGACTAACGCTTTGAGGAAAAAAAATCTTGTTAATTTAATTTCTGGTCTGTGCTGTAAGCCTTCGTCTCATTACTCATTATAGATGTCAGTGTTGAGTTTTACATGCTTTAATAAGTAAGTAAAATGTCGTAAAGATAAACAATTCTGATTATTAATTCTACAGATATTGAAAATATCATATTACGTGATGGTATATTATCTGGACTTTTAGTAGCATATCATTCACGTCATTACAATAGAGGCTTGCTCAGATATTAGTGAGCACCCTGGCCGATTCCATAATAGAGACTATTTTGTAATTGAAAATTTGAATCCTTAGATCACTTCGGAACCATGTCAATGTGACGCTATAAGCCCAGTGTAAGAAATGTCTCACTAGATGTCACTGTGACATCGAGAAGAAAAAGAGTGGCCTAAGGTTCCAATTGGTCGAGACAAATAAATTATGTCATTAAAAAATCGAATCGTTCGTTACACAAAACGTAATTTATCGGAATTCGTTGATTTCGTAGAGTGGGGAATAGAATGAGCATTCGCTCGATTGGTGTAAACCTACCTTATGGAACTCGTAAAGACTGTAACAGAGATTGTCATGATACCGACCCTACGAACAAATAAAACATGGAAGCCGCACGCCATACTACATTGACTTTCAAAAACGGTCCTGAATTTTAGTTGACAAATGTCACCCCCTCTTCAATGCATCACGGTAATGAATTTCAATTTCAACCTATAAAAACTTACACCGCCATTTAAAAATAGTTGTGATTGGTCCGTCAAAGTTTTGATTGGCTATATTCTATAAACTTTGTCAAAGATGTTGCGCCGAAATATGCGCGGTGTTAAGAAAAGTGCTATGTCCTGCCCATCTTGGCACAATTGAACAATTGTGTTTGGGGGCATTTTTGAGCTGGCGTTAGACGTCCATGTTATACATATATGGTCGCGGTACCGACCCCTTCAATCATTTACTGAAAGCGGAAATAGCTTGCCGGACTATATATCCGCTATATATTTACTACACATTGTCTATTCAAATCCGATAATCAATTAATAACCGGAAGCGATGCCATTGTCCATCTGTCAGTGCGTCTGCGCATTGTCCGACGTCCTCGCTCGACTGATCTACTTACTGTTATATAACATCTGACAGCTGCGAATGTCAATGATAAATTACAGGGTTGACACTTCCGCCTCACTTGTCACGGTTAGATATAATTAATTTGTAACAAGCAGAGACGTTCTACAAACATGACTCACAATGTTTGAATAAAAAGCAAATTAAACATTAAAAAAAAAATACTTTAACCGATTTCTCCAAGATCCCAACTTAGTGTCAACAGGACCATTTCATTCGTTTTGAAGTCGGAAAAAAAAATTATCCAAATCTGTTGGCGTAATATTGAGTTATTCGTCCATTTGTCGTGCACATGTTGCTGTTGTTGTTGTTGTTGTTGTTGTCGTTGTTGTTGTTGTTGTTGTAGTTCCTAGGGCACCCCGGAGGTGCATAGGGCCTCCACAAGATCCTTTTACGCTTTTCTGTCTTGAGCAACCTTCTTGGCTTCGCTCCAGGTTAGGCCTACGGCTCGCAATTCGCTCTCCACGCTTCTTTTCCACGTGTGTACACGACCGCGACCACGCCTCCACTCAAAGGCGATACTAGCGAGGTTCGTTGCTCCTCTTCGAAGAGTATGCCCGATCCATTGGGCGATTGGCCATTGGGCCCCCCACAAGGTGGACCGATGACCTGGTGAAGGTCGCAGGAGTCCGCTGGATGCGGGTGGCGCAGGACCGGTCAATGTGGCGATCTTTGGGGGAGGCCTATGTTCAGCAGTGGACTTCTTTCGGCTGATATGATGATGATGATGATGATTGGGCGATTGGAATCTGACGGCATATGTTTCACAAATCCTCGTTCCTTATAGTTTTCGGCCAGAGTATGCGGCGGATCGAACGAAGGGAGTCACATGAATGTTGTGCAAATGCTTAATCCAAAATTTATAACTTGTATGGTTTTCTCATGGAAGCCGTTGCCGGAATTGGACCAAATTAAAATGGGACCAACCGGTAAGTAACAGCTTTTAAATAAAAAAAGCATCGTCAAAATCGATTCAACGAGTCTGAAGTTCTGAGGGAACTAATACTTGTGTTTTCGAAAATGGTCATTCCCTCTCCAAAGAAAAAAATGCAAAGAATTTGGCTAGTGGCAATCGACATAGCGAAAGTGACATTTTAACAGTATTTACATAAAACACAATTAAGAGACAGCCCCAATGACATTGCATTAAATAGGTATGTGCATAAATTATGCCTACACTAAAATTTTTACTATTAAGTACTACACATACCATCCATACATCGTATCCCACGCGTAATTAGGCTACGAGTAAGTACAGTTGTTGCGATGCGACGATAGTGTTTTTCTGGAAACGTTTATTTATTTGCTGTCTCTTGAAGGTGCGTTTAAACCAAAAGAGCATTCGCTGTTCTAGCGCCCGTTCTAAGAAATCAACCAATCACGTTTTGTGTACCGATCGAATTTCGTAGAGTGGGAGGTTAGAACAGCGAATGCTCTTTTAGTTTAACCGCACCTTAAGGTGCATTCAGACCAAAAGAGCATTCACTGTTCTATCCCCCGCTCTACGAAATCAACCAATCACGTTTTGTGTAGGTAACGATCGAATTTCGTAGAGTGGGAGGTTAGAATAGCGAATGTTCCCTTGGTCTGAATGCACCTTTAGATACTGATTTTATATTATCAAAGCTGATTAAGTAGTTTTCATGGTAAGTAAATATTAATACAATAATATTTAATTAGGTACTTGATCATGGTAATATGAAATGAAAACACATTTTCTTCTTCTTCAGGCATTCTGCAATCGCATACGATGAGCGATAAGTAAGCAAGCACGAACACGATAGATTCGTACGAAAAGTCACGTGACCATTTATATGTAGATTGAAAAATGTTCCTAAATAATATATTCCACGATTCTAAACTTGCAAGATATTTGCAAGTTTTGCAGACGTTCTGCAAGTTTAGAGACGCCAATATGGGTAAGAGTGAGTGCCAAATATCTGTATCTCTTTCTTACATATAACTTACTTTTCAAAACTTGCTGATATGAACATTATGAACTCAGCCTTAGGTACATCTTGTATATTAGCCTGATAATAACAGGTAACATAAAAACGCTATTAGTATGTATTATATAACTCTTTTTATGTTCTTATTTGAGATGTTATTATATGATAATTGTAACGAAAGTAACTTCCTTCCTATAAGTGAAAATGGCTTCAGTAATTGTATTATAGTTTAGCATTCAATAGTCAGGTAAGTAACACTGCTATTAATGTCAAAGTTATGTAACGTATTCATAATGAAAGTGCTTATTTGTATATCTAGTAAAACATGTTTTTTGTTTCGGCGAATTAATTATGAACTGACAGTTTATTTTTATCTATGTACAATAAGTACATACAATTGTAGGTACAAATAAAAAAATACTTTTTAAGATTTTTTTCAAAAACAAGTGGAATAAACGCAAATATACATCGTAAACCTATATACATATCCTTTTCACAAGAGACTACAAATCGAAATAGGTAATTTATAATATTCAAGAAAAAAGCCGACTACAACCGATTTGTCCAAGATTCCATCAACCGACTTGGTGCCAATGGGAACATCTCAGGGTTATACTTTGGGGTTCATGAATCTCAGAAACATCGAGTAACATCAAAAAAATCTGTCGGATTGAGAACTTCCTTCTTTTTTGAAGTCGGTTTAAAACAGCATTGCAAGGGATCGTACCACGCATGTGACTGACACCTATGGATTTTTAAAAAATATGTCATTTAGATGCATTATGTTGTCATACTACCTCATCCAAGTATTATCTTAAAACCGAATGAGCCTCTGCATAAATTTATATCATTATCAATTCGATCCTTGACTAACATACCATTCTATTTCCTCTCAACAAATGTAAAAAAAACACAAAACAATGGATTTCAAAATGGCAAAACTGTTTCCTATTCCAAACGAATACGCATAACGATGTAGTACCATAAATGAAGTATATTTTATAGAATACCTTGTTCGACAAATCGATACAAGTTTCCGCGTTATTGTTACGATTCCACAATAGATTCGCTTTCGATAAAATAAAAACAAATTGTAAAAAGTCTGCGAGCTAATATTCTCAACGCTTGACCGTTAGCAGTTCCACAGGCCAGCTTGAGTGTGGTTGCGACGCATCCGAGTCGCAACGTAAAAAGCTATACTTGCCGCAAAACTATTTGGCGACTGAGGGCATACTCCTATCTCTCTCACTCTGACCTGAAACTAACAAGTGTAACGAAGATAGCAAGACGCCTTCAGTCGCCAGATTGTTTTGAGTTATTTTGAAATTTTCTAAATTTGGACGTTTTTACATTTTTTCTACTCAGAATCACGAGTTCTATCGATCCAGATAGAAATAAAAAGTGTCTCGAAAAAAATCCATTGAGTTATTAATTTTCATACACTTTCTTCGACTGTAACTCATTGGAAGAAAAACAAATGTATTGAATTTTTATACTACTTTTTTCTGCTAATGAGGACCGAAAGATCTCGCGATTCTTAGTAAAAAAAAAATGGAAAACTTGAAAAAAAAAAACTACTACAAAATAAAAATCCGCCCAAATACGAAATAATTTGTATTAAGGTTTATTTCAATAAAGCTTATTTATTATTTAATCTTAACAAAAACACAAAAAAATATCCTGAACTACTATGTATTTGTAGTTTTAGTTTAGGATATTTTGTCTATTTTATATTTTAAAATAACTTTAAGTTTAAATTTTAGGACTTTGTTTTTGTTAGTTTTACACATAATGACGGTTCGTACACCCATAATGACGGTATAGCGTCGTTATAAAAGGTCATTTTGCACTGGTTTATTGTACACTAGTTAATAAAATCAGAATTACAGCTTGAATCTTATTGTTGCGTTGTATTACATATCACTGATTCTATTTATTACGATGTTATTACGTTAGTTGGATTTCGGTATCAGCGACTTAGTGATGTAACTAATGATATGAAATGTTTCTCTTTGAAAGTTATTAAGTCGATTTGATGTTTACAAGTTTTCTGTTGTATTGGAACATTTGGAACTAGATACTCGTAAGTACGAAATATAGTTAAGAACTTTTACAAAGTCATAAGTGTTATGTCTAGGCGTCGGAACTATGGGTGATAAACTTTAACAAAACTTTAAAATTGACAAATATTGTTGAAAAATCTGTATCCAATTTTATTCCCTATGATTCTGAGATCTGAGATCTTAAACTTACAATGTGTGGGTGTGTAGATATGTATATTTTATGGATGTATGTATTGTATGTGCTATGTCAAGTCCACTTGACAAGTTTTGTTAAAGTTTTGCACCCATAGTTCCGACTTCTAATTTATGTCTAATGTGACTAAGTGATTTACCCGTGCCTCGCTGACTGGCACAACGCGTGCGCAAACTCAACAGTAGCCGTACCATGAGTTTTTAAGTATCGGTTTTATTATTTACTCGATACGTCAAGCCAGCGCGGTAGAATGGATTACGTAACGAGTAAAAACCTAACGTATCCTATACTTTACAACTCATGGTACGACTACAGGCTATCGCGCTCTCTCCTTTAAGTGAGTGCGAGAACGATAGAATGCATAATTACGTATCGAGTAAAACCTGACGTATCCTTTACTTTCCAACTCTCGGTACTGCTACAATACGCTCAACGTACGTTAATAACTTGCTATCTGTCAACTGATATGATCTGATGGTATCGTTTGGTTTGACATTTACAACTAGATTTAGGCCAAACGAACGATGGCTCATTCTATCCCCACTCTACGTACGTTCGTCGTCGAAATTCGTTGATTTGAAGTGGGGGGATAGAATCAGCTCGCTCGTTTAGTCTAAATCTACCTTACCGCGTAACTAACTGTCTACAGAGTGTTTTCAAATTAGTCACGGATACCTTAGGGTATGCATGTGTTCATGATAAGGAATCATTTTACTTATGGGACTCATATCGAAAAATCGAAAAAATAAAATCACTTTCTATGAAATGTTGATCACCCGATGAAACCACTTTGTATGAAAAGGCGATTTTTTTTTCAAGATTTCGATATGAGTCTCATGAGGAAAGTTGTCCGTTATCATGAACACATGCATACCTATCCTAAGGTATCCGTGACTAATTTGCAAGCACCTTATATACATATCACTCTTACCAATGCCGTGCAAGCGTGATGGATAAAAGTAAGTTACCTATCGAATCACGGCGTTAATCTCGTGGTACGGCTACAGTAGCCGTACCATGAGCTGCTGCGGCGTTTTTAACGCACGTTTACTTTCTATCCGGCTCGCTCGCGCCTATATGCAAGTACGAGCGGGATGGATAGAAAGTAAGCGCGCGATAAATATTAACGTAGCGGCAGCATGGTACGGCTACAGCTATGCTATTCTCTTATTCACACATTCGACGCTGCGTTCGTCAACGAGCTCGACGACGAGAGGCTTCACTTCGACGTAGAGCGCAGCGCTGCGAAAAACGGTATTCACTAACATAGAACAGCTCGTCGCCGAACTGTAGGCGGTAACTCTCGACGCAGTGTAGTTCCAGCTCACGCCGCATTCGTCGCCGAGCGCTAGTGTCGTTTAAAGTGCATTAGTGAATACAATTTTTAGGCTCGACGCTGCCGCAGCGCTGACACAGCGCTGTTAGCAAGGCGGTTTCCTTAGTGAATAACACTGTAGGCCTGCTAGCCGCGAACACCGAAAGTTCGCAAATTTCGAGGATTTTTCTCCGTCACTCTAATGACGTCTTCGTTGGAGTGGAGACAAATCTTCGAAAATTACGAACTTTGGTGTTTGCGGTAGGGCCGCTGATTCTACAAATCTCGAGGTCACGCCTCGCTGGCAACGCGAACGAGTGAAGTAACTCGTTGGGCAAGGTCGTGGTTCGTAGAAAGCTTATTGGAGGCGCATACTAGTTTGTACAGAAAGTGAAGGTATGCGACATGTATTTGCGTGCCTGTCTGCCAGACGCCTACAGTTTTCGCACATACTTAGGGTTTGCAATTCGAAAATTCGAATATTCGGTTCATTTCGTCAGGGATAGTGCAGTACCGCGTAACTAACAAATTCAATTAGGATAAATTTGAGTGTCAATTGTTTGATATTTGAACTCTATCTGCTTTGGTAGTTACGCGGTATTGCACTATCTACTATACAATATACTAGCTACATTGAAGCGGCCACATGCACTAAGTATGTCTATGTCTACTATGTGTCTATCTGTGACTGAATGAGTTACTTTACATAAAATATGTGTTTTTGTTTTGTGTTATGATAGCTACAGATGTTAAGTGCAATTCACTACATGTCCAATAAGAATAACTATCGGATATTCAGAATAGCTCTGATTTATTTTAATGCCGCCATTACAGTTACACAACAGCTTTCCCGGCTCGTTTCCTACTCGATAAATCATAGTTACCATCAATTGTTGCAGGAACTCTTGCGCAACTATTTAATCTAGTTTACTCGTAGCCCTAGGCTTTACTTTACAACTAAGTCGTAATAAACGTCGAAACAGTCAGCAAATAATGACCAGTATGCTTAGCACATGATTGGTATGTCAGTATGTCGTTGCGAGATAGATTTTCCATCTTTTACTAACTATATGAATAAAAGAGGGATGGATAGTCTATCTCGCGACGACATATTGTCGCACTAATCCTGTGCTAAGCCTACAGGGGGGCTACTAGGATCTACTAATACGATTCAGTTTAACACCTAATCTACGTCCTAACCACGAAGTGTTGCCGCCCTGTCACATTTACGTACAGATTCACAAGTGGGAGAGAGCAACACTTCGTTCGTAGTTCGCGGTAGGGCGTCTGAATGGCGATGTATCAGATCCATAGGATAACTGTCAAAAACTGACAAGCAGAAGAACCTTCTAATGTTCAATGAAAATAAATTGGTTGCGGCCTATGCCCAGCAGTGCATCCTTCAACAGCCTCTCTCCACCGTCCCTAAATGACGTTGCAACGACCGTCCCACCTTCGTGGGACCCGGCCACAGCTGCAGTAGCGGAAACGCGGGAGCAGCCACACATACTCCAGGAGGAGTATCGTTTGTATATTCATTGCCCAGCAGTAAATGGGTCAAACGCAAACCCATGTTTGGAGTCTTTCCGGTGGACAACCTAAAAGTGAAGGCTTATAAAGCTTGATTTTCTTATGAAAGCCTTATCTTCATTAAGACTGAAGCATAAATGGTCAGGGGCCATTCAACTATAAAGAAAGTAGGAATGCTCACGGCTAGATTAAGTAAGAGACTAAATCAGGATCGTGGATCGGCCACCTCCTAATGGAGCAGAGTCTGGATCTAGAATTTAAGAAATGATGGACGCCCTTTGATCCAACCTCCGTCTATCGTATGTCAGGTTCAAACAATAAAAGATAACATTAGGCTTATAACGTGTATTCACATATGGTCTAGCAGTTTGTAACACACTCGGTGAACTAATTAATATTGACAATAGTAAACAAGTCTTATGTTATAGCGTAAGTTAAATGCTATTCACAGGGGGAAATTTATGAACCGGAATTTATATGCTATTTTATGTTTTAACTTGAGAAAATCCCCTTATATAGTAGTTTACAAAACAGTAATGGCTCGGGGCATAAGAGACATACCATCCGAGGTTTAATTTGGCAGCAAACCTTATATAGGAAATTTATAAATACCTGTCTACTCTACTAGGTACCGGTGGATTTAAATAGAAACCGTGGTTTGTGGTTGGTGCTCTTCACTAGACTCTCATGAATACTTCTCCGCTGCCAGACATGGATGGGCCGGAGCAGTGAACAGGACCAGACCTCCGAGTTTACCGCCGGTGACCCGTAGTGCAGACTCAGGACTCCAGGATGATGAAAAGATCGACGCAATAAAATGACACTATCCACAGGACCGAAGATTTAGGAAGATGAAATAAGTAGATGAAAATATGTAACTAGAGATAAAAATAAAAAACCTGGAACAATGGAGACAATATCTGGTTAAATTCTAGGAAATTATTCATACCTATCTATCAAGAGCTTTTATATGTAATTAAACACGTGAACCACGGGTTTAATAAAACACTTACCAGTTTATAAGCTGGTTTTTTTCTTTATTGAAATAAGGTTAGCGGTCCATGTGCGTGCAGGTCAAAATGGCGTTTGCTGAAAAAGAAATTTATCTTATGAAATTGACAATTCACAATATCGAAAGCCATCCTAGGCATTATAGTGAGGAACACCTCATTTTACTACTTACCAAATGTTGAATTGGTGTTAACAAATCCTTATTATACTAGAACGAACAGGACTATATATTCATGTTGCTAAGTTGAGAGAAATACCGGGCGCGGCATTTCCACGTGATTGGGATCCAATGGTTAAATTTTAGATGCTCACATATCGTATGCCGGATTCCCAATGACGAGACGACATTTTGGGCCGAACCAGAGAGAACCGCGTCGGCGATCGCAGCGCCACCTTTTGTGCTCGTGCGAATGACTTGGACACAAATCGATCCTTACCAACAATTAAAATTTTATAGAAATATGTTCTTAGAAATTGAGATAAACCATTTTAAAGGTAAATTGTAAATAAAACGTCTTGACAATAAAAATCTAACATGTTTTCTAAAACCGGGCGTGTGGAACGGATTTTGGACCATAGACAAGCACACCTGTCAAACGTCAAATGCCAAATCAATGTATCAGGAACATAACCTAGCAAAAGAACGTAAACAACGGAAACAAATCGCGTTTATAATGTCCTTTCAAGTTAATTATTAAGAAGACATATAGTCTGAATGTGCGTAGTGTTGTGATTAACCTAAACTGGCAGTGCAACACAGGCAGCACGGTATTAAACAATGGAATGCATGAGGACACCACTATCACACACAAGGTAAATTCTTACTTACAAAAAGCTATCACAAGACAAATCTCCACCTCTATTCTATTTTCCCATGATATTGCCCGAGTCTAGGGCATACTACACGTTAAATTCATCCCTGCTAAACCAACGAAAACTTGATGAAATGCTCAGTATAAATTATATCCATTAAGATGTCTAGACACACGGTCCAAAGTGTTACAGTTCATCTTTAGTTGGGTTAAAAAAAAATTAAATTAAAAATTTAATTTTTTTTTTTTTTGAAGAGAAAGAAAGTAGGTGAGAAGAAAAAAAAACCCGCAGGAGACAGGTTAATGCATGGCTTAAGCAGGATAGGTTAATTGCGTAAAGCCGTTAGTAAGCAGGTATCAGAGTATGTTAAGTATTAGTTAGGAGGTGATGAGGGGATATAAGTGCAAAAGGGTGGCATAAGCTTGATTAAGTTAGTTGATTGCGAATTAAGCATTAATAAGCGAAAGTAAGGGTGTTTAGTAGTTAGTAAGGGATAAAGTAAAATTATCGTTCACGGTTTTAAGAGTGGAAGTAAACTGCTAAATGTACGGTAACACTTAGGAATATAAATTTATTCTAAACAAAACCTAAACCTAAAGAGGGAGTACGAATGCTGATCAGGCATGTACCATAAAAACTAGCTATAGGGCTAAATGATATTCGACTAAACAAGAAAATCTACTTGGTAGACCATCGAGGACGATGTCAGAACTTAATAATAAAATCCAGGACAACCTGAGACTCAACGAAACTTATCGATTACTCTTACACTACAATTATATCGTGGTGAATCTGCAGCTTCTACCAACGAGACTTAACCGCTAATAAATAATAGAAATGCTTAATAGGACTACCTAATATCTAGGCGTTTGTGTCTTTTACTTTATTAAAGAAAAATGCCTATTTATTTACACACGAGGTAGCAAAGGGAATGCTAGAATGACTAGCTGATTCACTGTTACTAGATCTCGAAAGGGTATTTTGACCAAGTCAAAATCACTGGAAGATAGTTTTTAAATGCACTTCTTTCAGCAGAATTCCTCTTGGTTAGAGATAACTCAATCACTATGATAAGGTTTCCCTACTTAGGAGAATAAATCGTTAAAATGTATTTTTTTTTTATGACTAACTAGTCAGATGAATCTCAGCAAAGATATTAGTGTTGAAGGATTAAGGTTCCTCTATGAGTCTTTATAAGGACAGAATAGGGAATTTTGTTGGTTTCCGTATGCATCCGGAACCGTATAGTAAGGTTAATGTAGACAGAGTCTCATTCCTTATATAATAAGTATTGGATATAAATATCTAGGTCTCAGAACGAAAGACGAGTACCGTTAGGATGACGGCTCGGCTTCGCCAGGGCGGACTATATCCTTTATGTGAAAGTTTCCTAGAAGTTTCCCTTCTAAGGACTTTAGAGTATAGACAAGTGGTCCTAATTTTTTGTGTACAACACATTTTTCGTACCGGGGTGCTAATTTTGCTGAAAAGTATTTAGCGGCATTCGACAATGGAAAAACATTTCTTATAAGCCATTTGGCCCTCTTCGAGTTCTACGTTACGCTTCCTCATGTTATAATGCTTAGCGTTACGATCATGGGAGGCAAGCAACGAGTTTTTAACCTTCTGGAAAACTACTTTGAGTTCTTTCAATTTTTCAGAAAGGTTATCACTAGTATCCAGATGAATGGAATTTTGATCTATAGGACCATCATCGTTATATAGAGAACCTTCTAGAATCATCTGACGACCGTGCGTCAAGAAATACGGCGTGTGTTTGGTGACCTCGTGTTTGGCATTATTGAGAGCACATTGGATCTCCGCAAGGTTCTTGTCCCAGTTACGGTGATCAGAACGCACGTAAGATGCAATGGTTCTTACCAGCTCGCGGTTTACGCGTTCCGTCTGGTTGGTTTGAGGATGATATCTAGGGTTATAGAAAATATGGGGGACACTGTATTTATTCATCAGGTCTCTAAAATCTTTGGAGGTAAATTGAACACCATTGTCACAGAAGAGATATTTGGGTACCCCATGTACTAGAAAGATTCCTTTTTCCATGCACTTAACGATTGCTTTCGCCGTTACAGTGCGCAAAGGAAATAAAGTTACATATTTACTGAAATAATCAGTACATACGAAGATATATTGATTTCTCATATAAGAGGGAGGAAATGGACCAAGAATATCACAGGAAATTGCTTCGCCTGGTGACGATACACGTCGGGGAGATCCCATAAGACCAGGTCGAGCCAAATTAACAGGTTTATAGGTCTTGCAAATTTCACAAGAGTCTACGTATTCTTTTACATCTTGAAACAAGGTAGGCCAATAATAGACATCGGCTATTTTAGAATGAGTCTTGGACACACCAAAATGTCCAGCAGTAGGATCATCATGATACCTATTTAACACATCTTTCCGCTTCTCATAAGGAACTACCAGCTTCCAGTCAAATTGATCTGTCAGACGATATTTATTCTTAGAGAAACGATACAGTTGATTATTTTCTATTTTAAAATTTGGAAAAAGAGAAGGTTTTTCGATAACCTTATTATATAAATCTTGGTACCATGGATCTTGTGATGATGGAACATCAATGGAACTAATGTGAACACGCGATAAACAATCCGGTATGACGTGTTCTTTTCCTTTACGGTGAATAATCCCAAAGTTAAATTGACTTAGTCTACAAGCCCAACGGTTCAAACGTCCCGTCGGATTTTTCAAATTAGAGAACCATTTCAGCGATGCGTGGTCTGTCACAATAAAACACTTTCTACCCTCTACATAGGCTCTGTATTGTTCTAACCCATAGAGCACTGCTAAGAGTTCCCTCTCGGTAGCTGAATAATTAGTCTCTTGTTGATTCAGCGTACGGCTACAATACGCGATCGGATGGTCCACGCCGTCGTATTTCTGAGTGAGAACCGCTCCAATGGCGAAAGAGGATGCATCAGTATGTATAAAGAATTCTTCATTGAAATTAGGACATTTAAGAATAGGTGCTGATACTAAGGAAGACTTAAGTAAGTTAAAAGAATCATTAGCTTCATTTGACCAGACAAATTTTATCTTTTTGCTGGTAAGTCGTGATAACGGACGAGCTATTTTTGCAAAGTTATTTATAAAACGGCGGTACCAACCGCACATACCAAGAAAACGTTTGACAGCTTTAGCGTCATCTGGAGTTGGGAAATTTACTATAACCTCCACTTTAGAGGGGTCGGTTCTGAGACCGTGTTTGTCAATAAGATATCCTAAATACTTGAGTTCACTCCTACAGAAAAGTGATTTCCTCATATTAATAGTTAAGTTTGCCGATTTTAGTTTTTCAAAAACGGCCTTTAGTAACCGAAGATGTTCTTGAAAGTCTGAAGTACAGATAATTATGTCATCAATGTAACAAAACACCTTGTTATCAAATTCAGCCGTAAAAAGAGTATCCATTAGGCGTTGCATAGTTGCACTCGCTCCGACTAAACCGAAACACATGCGTTTATAATGAAAAAGACCTTTACCAGGCACGGTGAAGCTAGTTTTTTTCTTTGGACTGTTCACTTAGAGGTATTTGATGATACGCAGCACTTAAGTCAAGAGATGTTAGAAATTTTGCATCACGTAAGTTATCTAGAATGTAATGAACGTAAGGTACTGGGTAAGCGTCAGATTTGGATACCGAGTTCAACTTCCTACTGTCCAAGCATAATCTTAAATCCCCGTTAGGTTTTTCGACCATAACGACTGGTGAGTTCCAAGGCGAGTGGGAAGGTTCTACTATTCCCGCTTGTAACATACGACTTACTTCATCTTCTAACGCTGCTTGTTTATTAGGACTAAGTCTGTAGTACTTTTGTTTGATAGGAGGTGAATCCCCCGTATCAATAACATGTTCAATTAAGTGAGTTTTACCTAGGCCAACTTTATCCGTATCAATTTGATCGTAAAACTTTTTAGTAGCTTCGAGCTGACATTTCTGTTCCTGAGTTAACGAATCGTAAGTTATTAAGCCTGTGTCAGTAGGTACAAAATCAAGGCTAGCCAGATAATGGCTGTCTTCTTTAGGTATGTTAGTAATTAGACCTGGGGCTAAGTTATAAGCTCTCCAGAAGTTTAAGCCAAGAACCATAGGTTGCGCAATTTGAGAATGAATATTAAAGTGTACAAGTTTAACTTCCCCTTTATAATTAATGGGCAAGACCATATATTCCGTACATAACAAACGATTGTCATTAGCTACGCGAATAATTATCGGTTTTTTTATGTTTCTGAATGGGAATACCCCCACCCGTAGAAAATATACGATGGCTATCACTACCTAAGAAGCTAGTGCTGGCACCCGAGTCCAAAAGACCACGAAAGTTAAGACTCATTATATTTAAAAGTGCGTATACTCTGTCATCTCCCTGTGGAGGATTAAAATATATTGTCTTTTCTGCGTGAAAGGGAGCAGAAGGATTATAGTTGTTTTTATTAGAAAAGACAAAGTTATTTAGTTTTTTGACTCCTTACATTTGGTGCAGTCCGGAGTGCGAACTCCTTTTTCTCCACATTTAAAACAGACTATATCTCTAGATAACCTACAAGATCTAGTGGAGTGATTGGTTCTACCACAACGGAAACACTTAAGTTGAGGATTAGAATTGAAAGGCGTCTGGGCTACAGCGGCCACAAACGTTTTGGAAGAATTGTGAGGATGAGGTGGAGTCGACTTATATGGAAACTCTTTACCCTTCCCTATGACGAAAGATGAGGACTGGCCATCTTGTTTTGGCAAAACCGGTTCACGAAAATGATTAGCCTTAACTTGAGATAACTCAATCCGCTTGCACAGGGTTTTCAATTGCTGGATGGACTTAACATCATGCAGAGCAAGGACTTTCGAAAATTCTGGCCTGATGTTTCTCAACATCGTATCAAGTTTTTCTTCTTCTGATACTTGGCGGTTAAGCCGTTCGTACATTCCTAGAACCGTGGATACGAAGTATACAATGGTCTCCGTTCTAGCTTGAGTC
>JALPQI010003954.1:0-82020 GCA_025490895.1 Thaumatotibia leucotreta
TTTAGGTTTTTACATTTACACTTTTTTACGGAATAGTAAGAGAGGGATGGAAAAAGTCGCTTCATTAGCATTTAGAACTTAGTGTACCTAAACTTGTAGGTATTTAATTTACGCAACTTATTTTTCTACTCCGGATCCGGATGCGTAGCCAAGATGCAAATAACGCTAATCGCTAGCGCAGCGAATGAAACAACTGTATTTATCACAAAAATAAAGAGCGAGAGAAAACTAAGTTTTCAGTACAGATGGCGCTTTTTTTACGCGCTAGTGCGCAAAGTGGTTCATTTCTTGTCAGTCGGAACTTCGGAGGGCCATATGTACTGAAAAACGTCGTACGATACACGTGCGAAAAAAATGAAGTTCGAAACGAGTGGAGATAAATTAAGGCACGGCCGAAGGGAATGCTTTAAATCGACAAGAGTTACGAATTTCGTTTTCGCACGTGTATCGTATAGCTTAATGTAGGTACTACCTATTCCCTATGGTTTCCCTATTAAGCGTTAGCGATTGGCATCTTGGCTACCTATCTACGCATTCACTTCTATGTTTTCTGTTTCTGTGTGGTTACAATTTTGGTATGGCTATGTGTCTTATCCGAAGTTTCGACGTGACAAAAATGTTGCACTAGTGCGAAAAAAAACACGTAATGAAAATCATTAAATGCAATGCAAGTTTTTTTAGGTTCTTGGACCTATTGTTACAAGACTCGATTAACCTCTCATTTTGTGGCAGCGACCTTCGATTTTAAAATTCTTATAAAAGTTCCTAACTTGATCCGTGGGCCCTAAAAGTATGGAAAAAATCAAGACTTATAGAATACGTTCATTTTTCTCATAATCGGCCAACTACGAAACATGCTCTGGGCCGGTTTATTTTTCATACCATTCAGTATTTTTTCTCTAATTAGTCTTATTAATAAGCAGTATTGCGTTGCATTTTAGAAGTAGCTGCGTACTTTACCCCTTTATAAGGCTGAGGGAATATCTTTCCCACCATGTATCGACATTATGTCAAAGTGGCAAGAATGCATTTTTGCTCATTTCTGACGTCTGTTAAAGGGTTCAGTAGTGTAGGTTAAAAATGTTAAAATGTATTGCATCGTACATTCGAACATTTCATATCATCCAGACAATGTTCCATTGCTCGACAACGGCCCTGCCCTTTTGGGGGAGGTACCTATATGCCATAATCGCCACGCTTGGCAGGTGGGATAGCGATCGGAGTGTACTGGACCGGAATTCTAAGTATGCTGTTGCCCATCCACTGGTGCGTCTGGTCGCAATTTACCCGGGTCAAAATAAAATATATTACTACAAAAAAAAAACATTTATTATTGCCTGTGACCAGCACAGTTCAATACAGAGATTGCTTACGTAACAAATAAGACCTTATTTATATAATTACAATGCTTATGAAAACCTAACTTGTGTTATGTGTCTTACACATATAAATATAATTTATCTCAAAGAACAATTACGTTTTTTTAATACACATACACACTGTACACAGTCTTGTAAGTAATCTTTCTTCTTAACCTATTTAAGCGCCAGTCGGAATAGACCGCCGGCGGTCATAGGGTTAATAAAATAATACCTAATTATTACATATATTATCTTTTCATAAAATGAACGTTATAAAAAAGGAGAGATTTTCCAAAATCTTCACCATTTCTGTTCATTCATTAAATGACAACTGTGAAGTATAATCAGCAAAATAAAAAACTAAACGAAAGCCCTGCAATTTACAAACTCTTATTTAACAAAATAAGAATAATGTAGATTGTGCTTCCTTGTACTTTTTATACTGATTATACTACAATACTGTCAATATGTATGTAAATAATGTCATAAGTCATAATCATAAATGTACAAAGAAATCAAATCTAGATTCAACAAATCGCGTTTAGTTTTTTGAAGATCCATGCAATTTAGTCAACAACAAGTCTATGTCCATATTTTTCAAATCATTTGTCAAGATAAAGGCTTCGGGTTTAACTCTTTTATTATCAGTTACAGATTCATCTGAAGTCGAACTTCGATGTAATCTCTTTCTTTTTCTGTTCTCTGTTGTTTCTTTTAGTTCAGCCATTTCTTCTACGTCTTCCTGCGGTCGTAACGTTTCAGATATGGTAGCATCTTGTGCTCGTAGCGGGCTGTCCGCTTTTAGAGGAGTGTCTATGCTAGTCAGAGTTGAATCAAAAATAGAATAGCACTGAGCTCTGATATGATCTTTCATTGGTGTATACAACCTATCAATATTAGATATCGAGCTCACAGCCATTTCGGTCTCTTTAATGGTCTCGCCAAGATCTTCTGAATCCTCATCAATCAGCATACTGTACGAAGAAGCTCTCAATCTCACAACATCGCCGTCATCAATGCATATCTCTAATGAAAATTTATCTTTTAATTTAGGGGGTTCTTCTCCAGGTGGTAGTTCGGGGCGAGTAATTCCATCGTGTTCAGTTAATATATAATTTACGTTACCTTCTCTGCAATCATGCACCGTAAAATCATCTTCAACACAATATTCTTCCACATTAATGACAAGTTGATTATTCAGTAAAGTCCTGCAGTCTGGTTCTGCTGGCTTCTCTAATATTTTATCACCTGTTGATTCAACCACACATAATGGTAAATGAGGTTTATCGTCTATTGGTACTGGCGTATTTAACAAATCTCGTTCAATTTTTTTAGCGGTTTCTAAATCAAATCCGCGTTTTACCAAATCATGCTGCAAGCTACGTTCACATCCCCTAGGACTTGACACCATTGTTTGGTCTATATACTCTTTTATTTTGGATATTTCATCTTCATTCTCGGGAATCATTTCAGTTTCGCCTTGGGCTTTACTTTCTTGCGAGCCATCGTCTGACCATCGAAGAGGAAGCTGTTCAGTGTCAGAGTCTTGAGGACAAGAGACACTTGAATTTTGGATTTCATTTTTCGGCTTTTTCTTGTCTATTGCTTCTGGGGACTCGTGGTCAGAAGAGTTAAATGATTCAGTGCGATGCAATTTCCTCGGAGTTGCCGATTTTCTTCGCCGCTTCGTAGGGACTGAAGGAGTATGAGATGAAACAGAAACTTTACTAGAGTTTTTGGACCTGGATTTTCCTTTGGATGAGACTTGTGAAGATTCAGAAGATTTTCTATTACTTTTTCTTCCAGAATCTTTCGTGGGCGTGTGTCGTGGTTTAATCTTCATAAAAGGCTTTTGGGCAACTTTTTTGAGTGGCGAGCGTTTTTGAGATGAGCTCATTTTGCTCCTATTTCCTGATCTTGTTGAATGCTTCCTTTCATTTATTGATGCAGGAACATTTTCTTTCGCAGTATTGTCAAATGAACTATTGACACTTAGCGAGTCACTACATGAAGAGACATCATCCTTTTTATTTGAATCAGTATTTTTAGCAACCATTGGGCTATTATAGTATGAGACATTTTTGGTACATTGCCTTACTGGCCGAGACCTATTGGTTTTTCTAGGTTGATTATCCTTAACATCTGGTTCAGATGTATCTTCAGTGACTGTTTCCTTAGTATTATCTTTTAAGTGTGTAGACGTCACTGGACATATTGCATCATCAACGATGCGTAAATAGTCTTGATCGTCCGGTTTATAATATGAGCCGCCACTCGAGTAGTCTGTTGGGCGGGACGAATAAGAGGATGGAGTCGCTTGCTTGGGTTTTGGAGTAAAAGGAGTATTTGAAGACAAAAATCTAGGTGTAGGTATATCTGTTATTTTTATATCTGACATAGGATCGTCTGGTAACTCTGGTCCCAAGAATCTCGGAGTTTCCATTTGTATTTCATATAAAGCTTGTTTGTAGGGCGTTTCTAATATATCAGAAATATTGAGTTTGCCCCCGATTTCATTTCTCAAGGACAGCCTTTCTATTTCAGGAGTGACAATGTGTTCTTCGTCATTTGATTTATCTTTCACTTTTTCAATTTCACGCGGAGTTGTTTTTTCGTGAACGTATTGCGGTATACCTATCGGAGATACTGTTGGACTTGGCACAGTTTCTACAATTTTTGCAACTGTTTCTTTTTTATCTTTCTTCTTGGAAAGTTTATTATCTTTGGCAGACTCATTATTCTTCGAATTTGATTTCTTTCGCGCTTTTTCAGTTGAATTTACTGTTTTATTTTTATGACTTTCTTTCGTTCCCTTTTCATCAGTTGTTTTCTTTTCTTTGGACTTCGATTTCGATTTAGGCTTCGGCGACGGTATACGTTTCAGAGGCTGTTGACTACCTGATACGAGAGCCCGAAGATCAGCATCCCAGTCCTTTTTTTTGCGTTCGACTGGTTTCTTCTGAACACTTTTATTCGGATCAGATTTTTTCATTACATTTACTTTATCAGCTTCAACAGGCTCAGAATGGCTAATGTTATCTAAAACAACCGAACCACGGGGAAAAGATACATTAGGACTTTTACTAATCATAACTTCAACAGGTTTGTCAGACTCTGCCTCCTCATTGGGATTTTCACTAACTACTTCATTTAAAATCCTTCTTGGAGTTGTAAAGTCTAAAACTCTAACATGTGATGATGTCCGACGAGGCGTAGATGATGATTTTCTCATAGGCGGAAGTATTTGTGGCGTGCTCGTTGAACTAGAGCCAGTGACAGTATCTTTAGGTACTGACGCATTTTTTAATGAATCTACAGTTTTTACTAAAGCTTGACTAGTATCTTGGGCGGTTCCTTCTTGCGGGTCGTGAATATTCGGTAAATTACACGCTAGTTGTGAGGAACTATTCGAAACATCCACAGACAATGGTGCAAGTGAGGGCACGACAGGGGCCGTGGAAGTTGTAATATTCGAGCTCTGGGTCGACTTAGTTTGTGGTTGGCAAACCGGTGCAGTTTTTGATGAACCTGAAATTTTTATATTAAATCAAATTAGATTAAAGAGATCATTAACATTTAGAAGCCTGTCAGCATCAATATCGACGTTAACATATATGACATTCATTAATTTAATCAATTACTATAGTGGTCTATAGTAATCTAGCAAAGAAAGTTATAAAATGTTATCTAAGGCTATTTTCATTAACCTAGCATCGAAAACAAATTACCTGGTGCTGGTACTACAATAAGTGTTGGCATCGCCATGATTTCATCTTTGGTATATATAAATTTTTGTTCTGCTGCTTTAGGTTTGAATATTGGTGTGCCATTTATGCAAATCGTTTGAAATTGTACCAAAGGTGTAGACGTCGCATTTTTTGGCAATGCTTTCAATCTCTCATCATTGCCTACTTTAACATTTGAGAGTATGGTAACTTTTTGCTCATCTGACTTAGGGTGTTGTGGTGTATCATCATCGAGATTTATTATTTCACTGGTTATTTCTGTAACATCGTGCTTTACATTTCCGACCCTGAAGGCACAAGTTCTTTTCTGATATGTTTTTACGGTTCTTTTGCTTGACCCAATTGGCTCCGTGTCTGGATTTGATAATCTGTAAATAGTAAAGTCAGAAAGATAAAAAAAACATTTGGTTAAGTATTTAAATATTTAGTAAATACATGATAAATCAAACTTACGGCACAGTTAGATTTTCGGCAGTACTAGAATCTGGCACGTTAACATTTGTGGAAGATGCACCTGTAACATGTTCAGAAGGAGTTTCATCTTGAGAAAGGCAGCTGCAAAATCACTCCAAGGCACTAACTCTATGTCTTTGATTTTTTAATGATATTGGTAGGTGGAATACAAACATATAAGGCACCTAAAGGCAAGCTGTAGAGTTTCTGTACAGTAGCTAAAAAAATGTACGTGAAATAATATATTTAGAAAGATTACCTGGTCCCCTGACTCCAGTACTAAAATCTTGAAAACTTTCAGACTGACAATTAGGTATCCTATTGTGATTCGTTTTTTCGGTACACACCAGACTATTGTTATCTCTTAGACCTCCTGCAACATTGCTTTTGTTGTACACTTGATTTAGTACCGTGTTGAATTCTGCTATATTGTCTGAGCACTCCATTGCTGTTGCATTAGCAGTGGCCTAGAAAAAGAGAAATATTACATCAGGAGATAAAAAAAGTAAATAAATAAGTACTATGGTAAGGATGGTAGTATGGTGTGATTCGACATTGCTCTAATTATTAGTAAGGTGGCTTGGTTGCATATTCTTCGCTTAGCTATTGAATGAAAATAAGTTAAAGCTTCTTAGGGATTGTATACAAATCATGTTAAGTTTGACTATATTTAAAACACAAAACTACAATTAAGACATAAATTAAGTTGAGGGATAGACTATAATTAGCCAAACGGGAGTACTACAAAACCGTTCGTGTCATCTCCCGCATCCGCATAACAATGAACGAAAGCAAATATGGACTTCAATAAACAGCATTGCATATCGCCGCTATACTTACTAAATTTCGTATTTGCAACACTCACTTAATGTTTGGGCATTTTTGAGCTGGCATCACAAGTCCATATTATATTATAATTATATTATAATATGGACTTGTAATGCCAGCTCAAAAATGCCCCTAAACACAATTCTTCAATTGTGCCAACATGGGTTGGACATAGCGCTTTTCTTAACACCGCGCATGTTTCGGCTCAACGTCTTTGACAAATGTTTATAGAATATAGCCAATCAAAACTTTGACAAACCAATGAAAACTATTTTTAAATGACGGTTTAAGTTTTTATAGATTGATATTGAAATTAATTACCATGATGCATTGAAGAGGGGTGACATTTGTCAAATAAAATTCAGGACCGTTTTTGAAAGGCAATTTAGTATGGCGTGCGGCTATGTTTTATTTGTTCGTAGAAACACCCATATTCAAAGTGAATGAAAGATAATACTTACATGAATTGATTGCTGTAGATCTCAGTAAGTATAGCGACAATATTTTACATGTGAAAGAAAGAAAGAAAATGAAAACCGGCCAAGTGCGAGTCGGACTCGCGCGCGAAGGGTTCCGTACCATTATCAATTTATTATTTAAAAAATACAGTTAAATCAACCTACCTCAAAAACTATAGGAGATAATTTAATCAAACCAAAAATCGTTGATAGAGTTTATTAATGTGCATAACATATATTTTTTTTAGAATTTTACATCGCGTAGTTTAAAAAATAGAGGGGGGGGACACATTTTCAGACTTTGAGAGCTGATATCTCGAATACGATTTGCTTAAATAAAAATAAGATTTATGAACCTTCATATCATTTTCAAAGACCTTTCTATTAATACCCCACACGGTTATATACAACTAAAAAAATTTTTCTATCCCTCAGTTACATGTATGGAAGGCCCCCACCCCAATGGTTTTTTGTACAATTTAGTATCATAATCCTGTAGCGGTTCATACAATACATATCCTTACCAAATTTCGTTACTGTAGCATTTATAGTTTCCGAGTAAATCGGCTGTGACAGACGGACAGACGGACAGACGGACAGACGGACATGACGAATCTATAAGGGTTCCGTTTTTGCCATTTTGGCTACGGAACCCTAAAAAACGTGCATAAATACTAACATTTGATGGATGTGTTGCACTAATGTTAGGGTTTGGCTGAAGATGAAGACTAGGCAGAATACTGTTTTGGTCAACATTTCCAGCGCTTCCATCTGGATAACCACTTGTCAGCATCTCTTGTTGGCTTATTGTATTCAGTTGGTTTGTATTGTGTGACGGTACTCCTACTAGTCTATTTTCAAGATTCTGGTTACCTGTAAAATATAATAAAAGCATAGTAGTATCACATGCAACATACTGTTATTTAATTACTGTTAACCTTCTGCATATGAGGTGAAAATGTTTACATGACGATTCTATACATTTGGGGTCTGGTATACCCTGCTTCGTATCCCGAAGGTTAATGTACGTCTATCCGTGTAGCCATTAGGTACCCTGTTTAACCCTGCTGCGAAATTTGAAATCCGCAAATTTCTAATCTAGTGACACAGACAAATCTTGGAAATTTACTAATTTCCAAGCTCACGGTAGTAGACCAGGATGCTTAGCCAAGTTACCAATCGCTAACGCTTAGGAGCGTATCGTAGTTTTCCCTCTCTGTCACTCTTTTAAATTAGTACGACAAAGACAGTTAGCTGCCTTTCGTTTACGATTGACGATTAAGCGTTAGCGATTGGTAACTTGTCTAAGCACCCAGGGTCGCGTTTTATAGTTACATTTTACAATTTCGCTGTTTGCCTCTCTAACGCACGCAAATATTGGCTAGAAAGAGAAGCAAACAGCAAAATTGTAAATTATAACTTTATAAAACGCGACCTAGATGAGATAGTGTGAGAGATGGTAATTATTGATAGGTACTATGATAATATACAAGGTGAAATGAATTAATGGTTATTCTCCGTTTAAGGGCTTGTTCAGTATCATTTTCCAATTAGGTATAAGAGAAGTTTTGTTTCATGTGAAAAAAATATATATTTTTCTATGGGGAAGGGGCCGTTTCTCGAATGCTTGTAACTTGTAATACAAGTGCAAGTCTTTTTTTAACACTATTAATTAGATAAGGACTTCCGCTTGTATTAGAAGTTACAAGCTTTCGAGAAATAGGCCCCTGTTCTTTCAAATTAGCCAACACTTCATAGAAAATCATTCATTTTTTTCGCCTTTTTCCTATTGGGAATACATGACTGAACATGCCCTTAAGAGGAAAACAACAATTAAAATTTCAGCTTGTATTATATGTACACATACACATACAATGGGACAAATATTAAACCAAAATGAAAAAATAGAAGCATGCAGAAAACTTCAAAGAGGGATTTAATCTATTATGAATTAGAGATTAATCCAATAATTACATTTTCACATTAACCTCTTGTGTGTCGGAAATACTTTTTCTAATAGTTTTCCCATATGTGAATACTCATCAAGGCATATGAGGACTTGATAAGACTAAACAGTATATATTTACATACCAGGTAAGTCAGGTACTGGTGTATTTGCACAAACTCTTCCAGCTTCAGCTGTATCTGAATTATTTATGGATGTACTTGACACATTCCTTCTTCTACTAGGACATACACAACTTTCCAGTTTAAGAGACAGACATGCATCACATCCCGTTCTAGAACTTGGTTCTTGTGAATCCGCACTGAAATTGAAGATTCTTGTTAGTGGTCATTTAATAAATAAATATCTTGGAACATCTTACACAAATCCACCTAGTAAGCTCAATTAAGGCTTGTGATGTGGGTACCAGGCGACGATATATAATATAATAGATAGATACATAATATATAGATACTTAAATACATAAACAGCCATGACCAAGGAACAAACATTTGTGATAAATAATTACACAAACAATGCCTCCGCAGGGATTCGAACCCAGAACCTCAAGTTTCGTAGGCAGGGTCACTACCAACAAGGCTACAGGGGCTGACAATTTCAATAAGATAAGGCTGCGTTTCCACCAGAGATGTGCGAGGATGTGTTTCCATACAAATGACACATCCTCGCATCTTGCACATCTCTGGTGGAAACGCAGCCTTATCCCCTTATTAATAAATGTCTTCTAAATTAGCTAATCAATAAATATTGTTTATCCCTTTTTGTCCTATAGACACATTGATATGACCAAATGGGACAAGCAATACCTATCGGCTTTCTAAGTTAGGAGATGCTTATCATTCTTATCAATAAGGTGGTTAGTGTATAGAAATATTAACACTGCCTACCTACAATTGCAGAAGTAATTTGAATTCTAGCACTACATAGTTCAAATTAAAATAGCAAGGTATTGGTGTCAGCCTCCATAGTCTAGTTGGTAGTGACCCTGCCTATGAAGCTGGAGGTTCCGGGTTCGAATCCCGGCGAGGGCATTATTTGTGTATTTATTTATCACAAATATTTGTTCCTTGGTTTGCAATTTAATGTTTTTGTATAATTTAATGTTTTGTTATAATTTATGGTTGCCAACTTGCCAGTTTTATGTTATATGTTACCAACCGTGACCTCACTAATGGCTCCAATGGAAGACCAGCGCTGGGCTGTAATCACTGATTACAGCCCAGCAATATGCTGAATTGGAGTCCATTTTGTGGCACTTAGTTTATTTTTGTATTCTTGTTTATTTTGTGTTTTAATGTGTATATTATGTTGTGCCATGAATAAATGTTTTTTCTTTCTTTCTTTCTTTTTCTTTCCTTGGTCAGGGTTGTCTATGTATTTAAGTATCTATATGTATCTCTATTTATTATACATATCGTCGCTTGGTACCCACATCACAAGTCTTAATTGAGCTTACCATGGGACTAGGTTGATTTGTGTAAGATGTCCCAAGATATTTATTTATTTATTGGTAGCATTGCACATTATTAAAATAACTTTTTGAACACAGCCATGCTAGGCAAAATTCTGATATCAGTATCAAGAGTAGCTAACAACAAAGCAATAACAATCTGAAACAAATCTAGACATAAAATCTATTTATTCACCTGACATGGTCTCTGCACAAATCTTCTTGAACTTTTTTGACATCAACATACTGCACTAGAAATTTTACCACTTCAAGTAAATTTTGACATTGAAATAGTCTTCTTCTCAGAGCTATTGGTCTGCAGCTCTCAACTGTAACAATGGAAAAATTATATCATTCTTGTAAATTAATGGCAGGGTATTCAACTGTTATTATATTCAACTCCTAACCTCAAAAGTAGAAGTTGAACTAAAAAAGTTAAAAAACCAATAGGAAAATTATAAGATTTAACTATGCATCTTCAAGCATTGATATATAATCAACAATTATTAAAGAAAATCTAATCAGCCATTGGATAACTCCTAATAGAACTGTTAGTAATATCTACCAACTAATAGTTCTGTTAATAGTTTAAAAAAAAAGTCTGAAGTTGCAACACATTCTCACTATACATGTCCATGGATATAATTAACTATGAAATGAACTATGTACAGTCAGTCACGTTATTTGCCTTACACTCTGAATAAAAATTGTACCTATGAAGATGAGCAAGGTGAACTTTGTAGAATGTACTAAGTGTAGCTACTTTTAACTAAGTACACTTTGTTAGCTTTAGTATTTTATTATCTCCAGTCCACACTATAGAAAACAAATTGTAGTTAATGTATTCAGTTAAATGTACAAGGTAAAAACTATTGATGCAGTTTGGATAGTATATTTTTACAGAAATTATGCTAGCAGTTTATATTGCTTGTACAACTTGCAGTTATCTATACAACAAAAACACTATTTCAAAATAAAAAAATACTACTACTGCAGTCATTCATCCACTAATTTCTGAAAAGTATGTGAAAATGAAGTAGAAATTGCATGGAACCAAATAAGGATCTGACTTCCAAGTTATAATTCATTTGCAGACTGTTATAATTCCAATAACACTAACATATTGTAGGTATATACATACCATATAAAAATATTTACTAGCTCACACCCTCAAAAAAGTCGAAATTGTAATAGTAAGTATAGTACTTACAGCACATTAAATTACAGAAATAATATTGTTCTTGAGTAATATACTTATTGATAGTATTGACATATAGCTTATACATGTTACTCAAATAATGTCATTGTAATATATCATCCAAATGTAAGGCATAATCAAATGTATAAAATAATATCAATGGCCTACATTATAATGGTATGCAACATTAGCTTTGATAAACATAAGTCTCACACACATAATCAGTGAGATATTAGAGTGAGCTCACATAACTTTAGCTCATTTTCTAGTTAACATGATGAACCCTTCATGAAATCAGACAAAAGCTTAGCAGAGATTATTAGAAAATAAATAGGCTGATGTTTCACAGTACTTAAACAAAAGGTTATAAATCTTATTTAAAACATATATTCAAGTATAGACTTAAATAAATTTAAGCAAAACAAAGCAATAATAATTTACCATATATTTTTACTGCCCTATATTCTCCGAGAAGATGTCGTAGGGGCTGCATCGCGATCCTGTCATACTCATTCTTTTCGGCATCTAAGTATGGACTCTGATGCAGGAATTCATCATAGGCTGTCATTAACTGTTCCTCTATAAGGTATCCTAAAATAATCAAAAACAAAGGGTGAGAATTGGTTCTAAAAATCCGTTACAAACCCCTAATCATTTCCCGCCAAAGGGAGAATCTTACCCAGAACGAGCTTCGCTAAATCTTGTGAAGGAAACGGTGGGATCGCCATGATAACTAATATATTAATTGTGGCACTAATTCTAAAGCATAATAAACAAGTTTATTGTTAATTTGTTATATCAAACACTACACTATGAAACCCACTAAATCCACACGAAAAAATGTCAATCCACTCGCACTATACAACAAACAACAGTAGGAACCACCACAGATACAGAATGGAAAAGACAGTAAGTAGGCCTACCGCGAATATCGAAATACTTTTTTGTAGACTTTCTCTCTCTATAACACCGTTAAAAATAGAGATACGAGTGATAGAAATACGTGAAAATTTCACAATTAAAATTTTTGCGATAGGCCCTCGGAGTAGCCTTAACAACATTTTGAACGAAATTGGACAGAGAAGTTGTTGAACTTCCACACGAAAACGATTTCTTCTGTTGTTCAGTTTAATTATACATTTAGTAAAATAACGATGTAGGATTATAATGTAGTCAACAGGATTGAAATATTCTCGTATTGTTTTTGTATTTATTACTTTTATTAGGGCAACCCTAACGGCAAGCGACAGCTGACGTGCTGACGCCATTCAATATGGCGGCAGTAGTTACCGTCTCGACATCGTCATAAATATACTGTCTTTCAAATTATTTGTAGTGCGTCACTAATTTTTATTTTGTTTTGTGATTCTTCTCTCGTAACTTAAAAGGTCAATTTCCTCTGTTTATAATGAGTTCTGCTGCAGCCACCCCTATGTTTGCCTGTTCTCGCTGTTTCTCGCGACATCCTTTCGAAGAACTGTCTCCAGGAGAACAGCTCTGCAAGGTATTTAACAGCAAAAAGCTATTATTATGTCTTAAATTGCTTTAACGTTTGAGCTTTCTAAGAAGAATTGCGCATCTGAATTTTGTTTGTGTTATTTGCTTGATGACGCATGTTTGATAAAGTCCGATTTTCTCTGCGTTCTAGGAATGTCGCGGATCTTTTCCTGTCGTCAAGTGTACGTATTGCCGGTCCGAGTTTCAACAAACAAGGTCAGTGCCAGTGCAAGTTGCCAAACAAAATATCATTAAAAAGAACAGTCATTTTCATCAATAAATGGCGTAAATGAATGAGGTCAAGAGATGACATTACGGTTTTAGTGCAAAGTGGGTTTTCCACGTAGCATACCTACTACATTGCGTGTAGTAATTTTTCAGTAAAAATCTAGTACTTAGCTACTGGGCTAAATGTAGTCTACTTTCATGTTATGAAAATTGTTCCTATCAACAACCTAATTCTTTTTAATTATTTCAGTAAATCAAATACTTCATCAATATGCAAGAAATGTGAAGCAAATGTTAAGGCCTATGGGAAACCCTCTGCATGTGAATACTGCAACACTATTGCTGCATTTATTGGTAACTTTACTTTTCAATTTAATGTAAGGTAAAGCTTAATCATGTGATGTTTAGTCTTTCCTTTAATCAAACAAGTTTTTTGAAACACATTATCATTTTATTTTTTTGTCTTTCAGGTAATAAATGCCAGCGCTGTGCAAACTCTGAACGCAAGTATGGCCCTGCTGTAACATGCGAACAGTGCAAGCAACGCTGTGCCTTTGATCGCCATGATGATAGCAAAAAGGTATGGCTACGTACTTGTTTGTATTGTAGTTGTTTGTTTATCAATCTTGTTTTTTTTTTATTGTACAGATATCTTAAAACAAGCTAGTCTTGTATTATAATATATCTTATAAAAAAATTTTGGAGGTAAAAATTATTCTACAAAAAACACATACTTTTAGAGGTAAAAACAAAGCTTGGTCTCCCAGTTACTAGCTATATTAATTTATCATGCCAGTGCTACCCAAGAAAAAACTCAATGTCAGATAAATGCCCCTGGTGAAATCTATAAGTATTGTTTGTCCCTTTTAGTCTTATAGACACATTGATAATGCCAAAAGGGATGAACAATACTTATTGGCTTTTAGAATGTACAATGATTTATAATGATCTAATCATATCAAATGTTCCATTTCAGGTTGACGGCAAACTACTCTGTTGGCTGTGTACCCAGTCTCTTAAGCGGGCGTTGGCACGAACTAAACAGCATCTCTCCTCTGTGGACAAGCACAAGCATAGGACACACAAGTGAGCAAAGCTTAAGTAAACATTTATCTGTTTGTTATGATATAGATGGCAAATTAAAATATGAGCCTGATGTTTGATGCAGCTGCAACTTTACTGATGAGAGTTCCATGATTCTGATTCCATGTTTGTTTAATTGTCCTGTCCAGTAGCTGGTAATTATGATACGTTTGAAAGTGATGATCAGGGATCAGACAAATGTGCATCATATGGACACTCCAAAATTGATTAAATGAATAATCAAACAAATAATTTCTTGAAATTGATTTCAAAGCTTTAAGGTGACTATTTAAAAAGGTTTTCATATTTACTGGTGTCAAATATGTAATTTTCTGTAAATGATTAATTATTCAATCACGTTATTAGTCATGTCCATATTATTACGAACAATGACACACTTTTTCCGATCTCTGCTGATAATAGAAGAAAGTAACGGATACACATCTGACTGATTGACTTATTAGACTCCTGTTTTACAAGAGTAGTAACTATGCAAGTGCAATTAAGCAAGTGGTGTGCAATCTCTTAAGAAATGTCATAAGATACAACGCACACGGCACGCAAATCCGGTGTAGCTTAAGCAAGTGTATATTTATGTTATGAGTAATTTTTTTTTTATTCAATGTTTATATTTCAGATCAAAAAGCAGCCACAAGGAGAAGCGTAAATCAGACATGATGAAATCCATCAATACTTCCGACTCCTCTCTCAATGATTCTCAACCTTTGGAAAAGAAATCTAAGATGAATCCCATGCAAGGTAACCGAGGTAACTGTTACGCTTCCTTTATTTTTGATTGTTTTGCAATTTTAGATTTTTTTTATTATTGGTATTTGAGTTATTTTAGAATTATTGTTGTTATTGAGTAGAATAAATTTCCAATTTTTTGCATAATAATTCTTATTGCGCTTCGCGGATTTTTAAAAGGTCACAAAAATCCTATTAGAAAACATTTTCCATTGTTTCCTTAAGCCAGAGGTTCCCAATCTCTTTCATACCATGTCACAATTAAAAGTATGAAGTGTCGTAAATTGACTAAACATTCACATTTATCCATTTCGTAGGAATTTGTAGGTGTTAAACACAAGTGTCATCATCATCATTACCCTATTTCTGTCCACTGCTGGACACAAGCCTCTCCTATTTACCTATATGTATGTACGCATTAGGAGGTAATTCCATAATCGCCGTGCTAAGCAAGCGGGTTGACAATCAGAATAGTATGTCTACTATGATGACGCTGCTTGCCCATAATCAATAAATAAATGGTCGGTAACACTTCAATCCCTTAGTCAACCCTTACGACACCCATGGGAAAATTTGGGATGGTGTCAGTTGTATTCTCGCTGCCATCACACCCTGTGACATAGGTAAGTTTGAACAAATTGCCATAAAGTTCAGAATATTGTAAATATTGCAGGTGAAGTGGACCCGAACAGTTCTGATCACGTAGTTGCCATGACGCAGCTGAAGGAGACCATCGCTAGCTTGCAGAAGAAAGTCCAGCAGAAAGACAATGAGCTACTTGCTAAAGATAAACTGGTATGTGTTATAATACTCTAAATATTGTTTTTTTTTAGGGTTCCGTAGCCAAAATGGCAAAAACGGAACCCTTATAGATTCGTCATGTCCGTCTGTCCGTCTGTCACAGCCAATTTACTCGGAAACTATAAATGCTACAGTAACGAAATTTGGTGAGGATATGTGTTGTATGAACCGCTACAGGAATGTGATACTAAATTGTAAAAAAAACCATTGGGGTGGGGTCCTCCATACATGTAACTGAGGGATAGATTTTTTTTTTTAGTTGTACATAAGCGCGTGGGGTATTAATAGAAAGGTCTTTGAAAATGATATGAAGGTTTATACATCACATTTTTATTTAAGCAAATCGTTTTCGAGATATCAGGTCTCAAAGTCTGAAAAATGTGTCGTCCCCCCCTCTATTTTTTAAACTACGCGATATAAAATTCTGAAAAAAATATATGTTATGCAAATTAATAAACTCTATCAACGATTTTTGGTTTGATAAAATTATCTCCTATAGTTTTTGAGGTAGGTTGATTTAACTGTATTTTTTTGATAATAAATTGATAATGGTACGGAACCCTTTGCTCGCGAGTCCGACTCGCACTTGGCCGGTTTTTTTAATATTTTAATTGCATAGCTCAAAATATTGCTTATAGCGTTTAAAGTCCAAAATGGTACCTGAATCAATTTCCTTTACTTAACCTCGTAAGGCCCAATGTACATTATAATGTATACTCCCAATTCAATGAAATTTAAACCTTTCATGTACAGAATTTGGAAAATGTCATATTAGATGGCACTCCAAGTATCCGAACGCAACCCGCCTGTCACGTCACAGACCACGGCAATATAGACTTACATGCACGCATATAAAGTTCAAGTTGGTTTTGACACTTCAATGACTTGGCGGCCTAATGTTTTTATGGCATCCAGAGAAACAAACTATGCCTTCTTTCCTTTCTGCCAATTCGCGAGGTTATACCTTGATTTCGGTCAATCGATATCGCCTGTGATTGGTTAATTAAAAGACATGCCATTTAATCTACCGATTACAACACGCAAAGCCCGCTCTTCCCCTGCCTTAATCTTGGCAAATTATATGTACAAACTTATTAAATTTACAGATAACTGAGCTAAAGGCTCAGCACCACAACAATACAACCGACATTAGGAACGAGATGAAGAATAAGGAGCGACTAAACGAGACCAAATTCAATCTCATGAACACTAAGATTCAGAATCTTCTAAAAGAGGTGGCGACCCTCAGCAAATCTGCTAAGAAAAATAACAAGAACACAAAGACGGCTCTTAATACAGAGAACAGTGGTAGTGGTACAGACAGCCCAAGCACCAATTAGGACAATTCTCCAACTTATCCAATGGATTTCTTCCAAATTTGTTGCAGGTACATTTTTGACAACTGTTTTTTTATTGTTTTTATAAAGTGTTACGGAAACCTTAACCCGATAGAAAATCAACTCACCTGAAAGATTGAAAATAGGGTTGGCCAAGTCGGTCGAAGCTTTTTACAGACTATGTGGTAACTCTACCATGTTTCAAATTCTTATATAATTGTAGTTTTGACCTAAATACTACCTGAATTCCATGAAACAGATGAATCGTCAGCGACATCTATAAAAACCTTCGGCCGGTTTTTTCACAAATCTGGCCGATTACGATTTAAACGACCGAGCGTAGCGAGTCCGTTTAAAAACACGGCTAGCGATCCTATTCCGGGACAGTAGTTGTAGAAAAGTAAAGAACAATGGTGGCACATGATACTTTCGTGTCCATTTTTGGTGATGTTAAGGGTGAAGACACATTTATCAGCATGCGTACGCATTTTGTCTACTAAAATTGGCCGTTTAGTATGAAACGTGTAAGCATGCGTACGCGTGGTGTAAGGTGGACGCGGTCCCATACTAAACTGACATTTTCCATAGACAAAATGCGTACGCATGCTGATAAATGTGTCTTCACCCTAATAGTTATTTATGTGGCTGGCGCATAATAATAGGCATTAAACATGAGTGTGGTTTTATGAAACGAGCCGTAGGCGAGTTTCATAATAAGATCACACGAGTGCTTAATGCCTAATTATGTACAGTCACATACATAACTTTATCTACATGCATATAATAAGTTTTCTACAATATGTTTATTTTTGTGGCAGCAAATTATTGGTCACGGTTGTAGCGGCGTCCCGGATTTCTGGTGGTGTTTCACACATTTCAACATCACTGTCTTCGTCGTCATAAATAATTTTTCAGTGTAAATATTTCACAACGAACTCGATAATATTTAACTTTCAAGTCAACAGTCCAAAAAAGTTGTATGTTTGAAACCACAGAGCACGGACCTCTTTAGTGTGTAACCTATAGGCAACCCTCCAACCTCCTTGTTTGAAACAATTCAAACAAAACAAATGACTGAACTGACATTAGTTTTTTTTATTCATAAACCAGGTAAGGTCTTGAGTCGATATCGATTCTCAAATCGATTCTCAGTATTCGACATTTAGAAGAATGTATGGAATATGAATTTTAATGTGAATGAAATTACAAATCGATTAATTCGATAATCGAAGTTAAAGTGTGTTTTTTCTTTTTAACAGAATGTTCGAAATTTAATTGTGATTAAGATATCGGTTGCCGATATCGTAAAGTAAAAATTATGATACACCCACAGATACAGATTTCTTAAAGTAGGCTATTTGCTTACCGCCGCTAAACATATTGTAGACAACTTATGATATGGATGTAGATAAATGTGTTTAAAATTTTGCACCTTATTACAACCGTGATAGAGCGCAAGATTGTAATCAACGTCGTCTGTACATTCGACTACAATGAGACGTATCTACATTTTTACCTTACTGCATTGTAATTAGGTCAAAAAGTGGATAAATTTCTTTGTAATCGACTGTACATTAAGTAAAGGGATGTTTTTAATGTGATTATTTGTGCTTTGATTTTTCTGTGAACGCAACAAATTTTGAATAGTCCAGTAAACTAGTAATATTAATCAGACGTGGAAACTATTTCCTCTTATTTTTTTACTCTACAAATGATTTTATTTGTAGACTTTTTAAAACTTAAGCATAAGTAGGTTTCAATTCTATAATTTAAGTTTTAATTTTTTTGTCGCAACATACATTTTCATACCTTAAATTACAGGGTTAAGTGAATTAAATCGAATAATTATTTAATGATTGAAACTCATGCGGGTCTATAGTGATCAATAGGAAAATGTTCAAAGTGTTTTTGAGTAATTTTGAAGATTTTCATGTGTTTGTGTGTTTTTTAATAATTCGGTCGCTAACGGTTCTAAATCAACGTCGGTTTCCGCCTGTACTGTTTCAATTTTTTTATTATACCATGTAGAAAAGATTACATAAACAAAATGTTTTAGGTACATTGACGAGTTTGATTACTCAATCACTTGTCATACATTTTTGTGGTAACTAGACAATCATCTAATCCATCTAATCATCTCTAAGTCTAAAATATTTTATATTACTCTGCACGATATTTTGACTATACGATCAATTAATTAACATTTGCGGGCCACTACACAGGCTTGTAACGAAATAATAGGCCCCGTGAATTAATTAAGAAACCAAATATTAGGCAAACATCATAAGTAATAAATACAAAGATGTTGATTCATGTGTTCGTCGCTAATAAATTATATCAATCATGATTTTAGTCTTATACTTACTGACAACCAATCTTGTAGTAATCAATATTATTTTATTATTTTTTTGCGTAGACATAAGTGTAAACTCAATGCATTCATTGTAGAATTGTGATTATTTCAGTACGTTTTCTTGGATAACGTTTTATTATGTAGCCTTAGTTGTAAGATTTCAAAGACACCTGGTACTGTTACGTAAATAAGTATTATTGTCATATCATTGCATGCGTGTGTTTTAGATGAATTAATTTATTAGTTGGACATAGTTTTGCCATTCTCGAGAACGTTTTCTCTGTATGGGAAAAGTTCTCGATCGAAAAAAATCCCTGTACGAAAAGAAAACGTTCTCAGAAACGGCACAACTCTAGTTGAACACGCGTGAATGTGCGATATATAAGTGATGCGAAACGATTCCCGATGTTGTATTAAGTATAAAATAATTATTCTTACAAGTGGCCAGAATTATCTGGACCGTAGTCAGAACAACCGGCGATCAGCGATACATGTCCATCTATTTTATTCACATGGGAGGTCCAGTTTATACGTTTTGTTCGCGAGGAATAGTTCATAATAACTGAAATTTACAGCTGCGGATTGGACATATGAATGGCCAGAAAGTGGACAGTGTCCATTTTCTTCTGGGCACTGTCCAGGCAACCCCGTGACTTTTAGACTCTTACTTACGTTTAGACTTTTACGACCTCAAGCTTAACTTGTAAAAGGTATTAGATAAACTGATGCGGAACAAAATATTTTACTTAGCGAGTACAATCGACTTTCATTAAATAACAATAAAATCAAACAAAATAATTTAATTCGCCCGAAGGTTCTGCAAATACTTGGATATTGTTATTTTTGATGCCCAGTCAGGTAACTTATTTTTTATATTGTTTCTATCAAATGATTAGTAATATACAGGTTTTTATGCAATAACCGATCTTAGCACAATACGATACAAGTGTGAATAGTAAGAAATTGGCAACGAGTGGCAATAAATTAAAATAACTGAGGGAAGTGGTTTATCTTAACACGATTGGCGAGTGCTCTATTCGCATGAGTATCGAACATTGTTGAGCATTTTACAGTACATTGTGACCAACATTTTTTTTACATAGGCGCGTAAGTGTGCTTATTTTACTGTACTAGAACAATTAAATTGCACTGCATAAAGCAAAAATCAAAAATGGGGCGTATATATTTTTTGTTGACATTACATTACTATCATTTATATAACTCTGAGTAAATGACTCGTTTTTGATTATACAAAACATATATGCTGTCTTTTGCTCTACCAAGAAAACTATTACTGTAACATATTTGTTAGAAGTTTAAGGTTGAATGTTGCGCGAATTCCATTTTGATCTGGGTGAAACTAAATGTATGTTATGTGAAACAATAAAAATCATTTATGTATAAAATTGTATTTTATTTCAAATTGTTTCCTTTATTATATACAGATACGAATCGATGTTGGCAAACTAAATATGAATACTGATCACTTTAATGTTGATAACCTAGCGGTAGGACAGGCTACTTACAATCCGAAAGCCGCGGGTTCAATTCCCGGGTCGTCAGCCACGTCTAAAAGTTATATACATTTCGCAACGTGTGTCCAAGGCACAAGGATCAAAATCGGTAACATATTTTTCAACCGACCGCGCCAATGGACTACCTATCTCAAGCGTAACTACGTCCTACCGAAATGGTAGCCCAACAAACATCAAAACCACGTAGATTGTGATCTTGAAAACAATAAGCAGTTTTGCCTACCATTGTTTATAACGAACAAAGCAGAGTAAAGTGCCTCTTATCGTCTTCAGCGCGAAATACATCGATTGATGTTTAGTGGTTTACTATGAATTATCTAGGAATGCCTAAATATTGAATCATTTTTATTCAGCACGCTTAGCACATGATTGGTGCGACAGTATGTCGCTGCGAGATAGATTTCCCGTCTTTTACTAACTATATTAATAAAAGAGGGACAGATAATCTATCTCGCAGTGACATACTGTCGCATCAATCATGTGCTAAGCGTGCAGATCATGTTTGTGGTGTGAAGTGAAAATTTTGGACTTCACTCGTACCAACTCGGTAACCAACTTTGTTCACCGCTCGTGCCTAGAAATACCAACATTGATGATTTCACTCTAGCGTAGGTACAGGTATCTACCTACCTTATTTCCTGGCGCGTTGGGGTAAGATGAAACGGTTATTCAAATGGGGTAAAGCAAGATGCTACAGCAGAAAGAAGACTCTTTGTCTTTCCCCATTCAGAATACCGTTTTGTCTTACCCCGGGTGCCTTAAAGGTGCATACCTTAATCTAAGGGCAAACAACAAACGTTCTCCCTTTATAAACAAAGAAATAGGTAGCCATTGCGTTTTACCGTTTTTTAAGGTAGGGTTATAGAGTAGAACATAAGGTATACATTTTATAGATGTCGGGATATTATCAAATTTCGATAGCAGAAGTTCTAAATATTTAACTTCATTCATAACGCCCGACGGGCATTATGAATTTACAAGAATGCCTTTTGGACTAGTTAATGCTTCATCGACTTTCCAAAAGACCATCAACAATATTCTTTGTGTGCCTGGTTTAAAGATGCGTTAGCATACATCATACATGGATAATGAGAACATATCTTCGAAAACGATTGAGGCGGGTTTTGTAAAGTTGCGAGAAGTTCTGGATTTATTGCGGTCGTCAGGGCTAACTTTCGAAATAAAAAATCTCAAAAAGTGTAACTTCTTGATGCGTTCAATAAATTATCTGGGTCAAAATAGTAAAGCTGATATCAGAGGCCTGGTACCTATAGTATAGGTACGTATGTTACAGAGAAAGCGTCGTACAGTAGTCGCCATCAGATACCACTTATCGGATCAGCCACGATGCTCAAAATTATCTCAACATGCACTCGAACGCCATTATGACTGCTCAGATATTTGTGAGCACCTTGGCACTGGTTTCGGATATATACAGGGTGTAATCGATAAGTGTTTACAGGCCATAATTCCGTAAATATGAGAGATATCAGAAACATTTTAACTGTTATCGAAAGAGTATTACCCAACGAGTAAAATTACACTAATAACTTTTTTGCAAAAAAATCTGAAATATCTCAAATATTAACTTCAAACCCTCCAATACATTTATTAAGTAACCGTTAATTCAAAGACTAGTATAATACCAATATTTTTTTATTTAAGAATAAATGTTAGACTAATTATTTCATAAACGGTAGTATTATTATTTTATTACAATGTATTCGTACAAATGACGAATCTCTAACAATTTTATCTCTTACGACACCCGACATTCTTTAAGGCTGTAAGTCGTCATACTAAATGTATGGGAGCGTTTAAAGTTAGTATTTTTAATATTACTTCATCTATTTAGAAAAAGTTATTAATGTAATTTTACTCATTGGGTAACGTTCTTTCGATATCAGTTAAAAGTTGATATCTCTAATATTTACGGAATTATGGCCTGTAAACACTTATCGATTACACCCTGTATATATCTGATGGCGACTGTTCATGACCTGTCAGCCTTTTGATCACCAAAGACGACGTATGACGTCTTTGTAAAATTGTGCCTCTCACGCCAATGAATGCTATTTCAAAACAGCTCATCTTTGTGGTCGCATTATTTCTTTACAAATCTATTTTTTACCCCTTCAGCGTCACTGGCACGGCAAATCCTTTTCACAACTGAGCGTTCAAAAAGCTAATCCTTCTTGCACTTTATGTGTAGAGCAATAAGGGTCAACTGGCGGTCAGTTAACTGTGTCGGTGTTACAGGATATCAATTTATTTTATTAGTCTACGTCTTCATGCGCTACGTCAAGTTACGAGTATTCCCCAATATTTAGTCACACCCAGTTGTAAATGACGAACGAGTTTACCCACACGATAATATTGCATGTGTACCTACTTACAATCACGTCTGAACGTATCTAAGTCTTAGATAGAAGGATCAAAATCGTCAACATATTTATGGAGCGTACTTAAGTATTAGTGCGATGAATCGAGTTTTTCAATGAATGTTTGTCGTTGCGATTTTTTTTATCTCGACTTGTTATAAAACGGATGTCTGAGTAAACTTCTTGACAATAATATTTATCCATTTCCGACGTGTTTTAAATAGAAATTAACTGATTCACAATGGTAAAAGGACAATGCGTATTTGGGTGAACCATCCATAAGGAATTATCAAATTTTATAGCAATTTCGGTGACAATAAATTGTCTGTTATTGTTTGTAACGTTTTCTATCAAAAGGACCTTATTGTTGATGGCGCTTAACACTACTTCGTATTTGTGAATCGTTGGTAACGACATAAGTAGGACCAACCTAAGCGCCGTTAACAATAAGATCCCTTGATAGAAACATCACATTTAGAATCGTTGTGAAGACTTTAGACGTAGGTAATTAATACAAAAATCCGCGTGTTTTGATAAAATACGAAGAAACGTATGCAGTTGAGCAAGTAATTGTTTATGGAAAGGAATTAAAAAAATCTTATTGTTTGGTACCACCACACATTAATTCAGTTTCAGTACCTACTCGAATGATTGACACCGTTCTGGTTTTCAATAATCTACTTAATTTTTATAAAGTCTGGTGTCTAGATCTTTCAGTATGTCGCAGGATATGTTTTCCTTTTCTTTTTTACACGATCACTAAGTACATAGGTGGTAAAGTAGGTGTTTTACGTCAATGGTATAGAAGCAAATGTCCCATCATACGTAATAGTGACAGTGACATAAAAACACTAGACCTATGTTGTCTCATAACTCAACACGCAAATATCTACAAATGCTACAGTTTTTGTGTGAAATCACACTTCCAAGTCGTCACAATTTGCCATGCTGTCTGTCTCCCGCCTTTTCTTCGCTTGTCCATAATCAATTGAGATGACATGACGCACTAAATGGACAGCTTATTTTTAGGGTTGTCGTTTACTACAGATTGTAGGTACTTTTTTAACAGGTACCAACGCACGTCATATCAGTCAGTTACGCTTTACTTATTATGTCTTTTGTTTTTATTCAAATGTCAAACCCAACATATATGTGTAAAAGACCTACTTATTTGTGAAACCACACGCACCTAGGTTTTATAATGTTAACAACACAATTAATATAATATAATATAGACTAAACAGAGTCGAAATATTCTTAGCTGGTTTTTGAACATAACATAATACTTAATTGCTATTATTATACTAATATGGCCTAGAGGAACACAGACATTTATTGATAGAACACTCTTGGGTGCCCATATAAAAAAGCAATTAGATGTCAGCCTCCGTAGCCTAGTTGGTAGTGACCCTGCCTACGAAGCTGGAGGTTCCGGGTTCGAATCCCGCCGAGGGCATTCTTTGTGTATTTATTTATCACAAATGTTTGTTCCTTGGTCATGGCTGTCTATGTATTTAAGTATTTATATGTATCTAACTATTATATACATACGTCGCACTCCAGCGGGCAGTTTGGTGGCATGTCAATATGATAGATAAGGTTCACAAATACATCAATTCATTTTCAAATAAGCAGAAGTATTTGTACTTAGTATTTGGTACCTAGTATTTATAATGTACAATTCTAAATATATTAGAAAATAAAGTAGTACGTTAGTAACGTATTATTTTTTAGTATTCATTCAATTTTAAATAAAAATACAATTGACTAGTATGTAAAATATTTAATTTACTTGAATAGATATGTTATGCGAATATATTATTAATATTTTTTCCAAATTGCCGGCGGTCAACGGTCAATGAAGTGTGTTTTGGTTAACATTATTTGTAGTCTCAACCTCTTCGTTTTTAATTAGAGTATTTATCATTTTTAAGGTCTCTGCCCACTAGACCGTAGCATACCATGACCGTAGCATGACCGTATCAGACAAAAAAATATTCTTTGTATGGAAAAGTATGAGACTATGCCCACTAGGACGTTCCGCCGCCGACCAACACCGTCGCGTGCCATGCACGGACCGGCAAGAATTGTCGGTGAGAATATTTTGCCGGCCCCGACACGCTACGTGCATGGCACGCAACGTTGCCGGTACGGTGTGCGCAGGCGGCGAAACGGTGATCATACGGGTTCTATTTACATTTTTGTATTGTATTTACAATTTTTATCCAAAACTCTCCAAATTTTTCACTTTTGATAGTGAGTAATAATTTTCTTATGGCGAAACAACGCAAACAATATAATCAGCATCGCTATATTCTGAAAAAAACTTACTTAATTGATTGTAAACCCGCAAACCGAAGATTTTCATCGAGATCGAAAAATATTACTTCGTTTCTTACAAACAAAATAATTAAAAGAAACATCAATTTTGAAACAGTCGTGTAACTTAATGAATTTATCCAGATAGATTGCACAATTTGTTTCTTTTTTTACATGGTAAGAATCATGCTTTTGATGTGGCGTTCTAAAATAAATTTTATTGGTTTTAGATTTTTATTACAATATGTACCTACACAAATTCGATATATCTTTTTTTCGTTTTTTTTTTTCAGATGCTCCATTGTTATTTAAAATTAATTATTGTTCCAAAACTATTAGAAGATGTAAAAATAATCAAACAAAACCAGTACTTGACTTAGTCACATTGACAATCATGACAAGAACATAATGTACTCTCATAAATCTATAGACAATATATGGGTGAATCAACTTTTTTCTGTCTGTTATTGCCATGGTTACGGTTACCTGAGTCACGCTGGTATATGCTCAGAAAAATAGGTGTAGAAATAAACTCCTAGGAAAATACTAGCAGAGCGATAGTAGTCTAAAGCGCGCGAAAACAATTTGAAACTGATAAAACTGTGACAATGGAACGATAACGACGGATATGAATCGCTCATACTACGGGGATGATACGTAGAGTTGCGACGCGGATGATACGTGGTCGCGACGCGGATGCAACGATCACTAAACGGGCTTAGCACGGACATGAAACGATGTACACACGTTATAGTGGGCATAGTAGTCCGTGTCGTCTCACATTCCGTGTCTGATACGTTCATGCTACGGTCATGGTATGCTACGGTCTAGTGGGCAGAGACCTTTAGTGTCGATTCCCCGGATTCGATTTTAAGACAATTTGTAGTTTCAGATATACTTGTTTTCCTTCATGGTGCAGGCGTACTTTTGACAATTTGTTCATAGTCTTATTTATTACATTAAAGGAAGACTGCATTGGCAAATTCGAATTTTGCAAAAATTGTATGTTATTTTTTATCTCGGAGAAATGTGTAATTGTGTATTATGAATAAACTTCATTTCCTCTTCTACGCAGGCTATAGCGAATACACGTTTTGCTTCTTTTAAACGAATTCAAATAAACTGTTACAAATACTAAATACATTTTAATACTCGTAAGTTAAGATTTTTTTTGTAAACCTTACGTTGCCACGAAACTGCCCGCTAGAGTGCGACGTATGATAATATATATCGTCGCCTGGTACCCACATCACAAGCCTTAATTGAGCTTACCGTGGGACTAGGTCGATTTGTGTAAGATGTCCCAAGATATTTATTAACTATTAGTCATTCATCATCATCATCATGTTAGTCCACTGCTGGACGTAGGCCTCTCCTATTAACTATGCGTATAGATGCATTAGGAGGTAAATGCCCATAATCGCCACGCTGGGCAAGCGGATTGGCGATCGCAGTAATGTGTCCACTATGATGACGCTGCTGCCCATCATCAATCTTGTAGAATGGTGAGTGACACTTCAATCCCTTAGTCGACTCTTACGACACCCGCAGGAGGATTTGGGGTGGTGACAAATGTATTCTTACTGCCGTCACCACACGGCAATTAGTCATTATATAATAGATATTGGAAATAGGTACCCTACAAATACATTTGCGAAAGCAATCCAAAGTAGGTTGATGAGTAGGTTAGGTATAATGAGTAATAAATTATTTGGAATGAAAAGTGGGAATTAGTAGGTACGAATTTACTTGCATAAAGCTATTCAAGGAAATATTGAATTTAACCGGGTTAGGTTACTTGAATTGAAATGTTTAATAATGCTCGCAGTGCCGCCTCAAATGAGTAGTGGCCGAAAACGTTATTATCATCATCATCAGCCTATGATAGTCCACTGCTGGATGTAGGCCTCTCTTATTAACTATGATAAATGCTCATAATCGCCACGCTGGGCAAGCGTATTTGGCGATCGCAGTAACGTGTCCACTATGATGACGCTGCTGCCCATCATCAATCTTTTATCATATAGTGGTCAGTGACACTTCAATCCCTTAGTCGACTCTTACGACCCCCACAGGAGTTGGGGTGGGGACAAATGTATTCTTACTGCCGTCACCACACGGCTAGAAACGTTATGATTTGCGTAAATTAGTAATGTCCGTACAAGCTCAAGCGCAGAGCTTGAAATTAAATTACGCAGATGCCAACGCTTACGGTCCCGTGACCGTGCATTAGAACGATAGTTTGGCGCATCGCATGTATTCATACCTATACCTAACCTATACATTTAGAAAAAAACATGACTGTTTTATTATGGAATAGGTACTTTCAAAGAAAACTATTTCGAACATAGTAGGCATGATGACTGGCAAGTCAAATCAGCATCTTTATTCCAACTGTCAAAACGATCACCACCATAGATTTTTATATGCAATACTCAAAAGTGACGTCACGTTTGAGTACCTACTACCAAATGACCTACTCTTTTAAGTTTCAATTTATTAAATAGAAGTTCTGTACAAAAAATACTGCAATCTACCTACGTCTTAGTAATAAATATCTTCGTGTATTAATGATTGTCGTGCATAATGTTAAATTAAACAATTTATTTTAACTACAGTCATCATCCCTATTGCCCGGTTTTGAATAACTACGGAGCCCTACAGTGAGTACGGCCCGACATGCTTTTGGCCAGTTTTTTTGTATTAATTATTTAAAGAATATTGCATATTACTAAATATAAATCAATATTCCAGGTACAGTAGAGACCTAATTAAAAAAGAACAATAAGAGACTTAATTCAACAAGATGCCAGTTATAAAAATATACTATGTACTCTATACATGTAATGCAAATATTATTTTATTAATGTCACCAACGAGTATTTTTTAATAAATAATACAATATTTATGATGATAAACCCCGTAAGGTAAATAGATAAGGATTGTTTGCTTAACCTTTATTCTAGTAATTGTCCATTTGTGGGGAATGGTCAGCATCTCTGTTCACATAACATTATTTTAACTGGTGACATATCTAGGTACTTACGCTAAATGGAGAACATTTCAGTAAGGTATAATTTTTCATAAAAATACTGCAAACTTTGCTGATTTCAAACAGATTACAGTGTTACAGGAGAAACCGGTTTTAACATCATTTTATGTTGGGATCCCCCTTAGGTGGTATTAAGCAATCCTCTTGTTAATCATAAAAAGAAAAAATGGGGACCTGAAAATGACATACTTTACTCTAAACTTAATTATGCCCGTCGGATGGGAAAAACCTTCCTTTCTTTTCTGCAACCCACGGTATAGCGCTCCTCTCATTAATAGTCGCTGTGAAATGGCCTGCTGTCCTTCCTTCACCTCAAAATCCGTAAATTTCGATCATCATTCTCTACCCATCCAACGGAGGCGTCATCAGTGTATGAGATAAATGCTTGAAAACAATTTTCGGAACCTACAGCGAAACACAGTTCAAAAACGATAACGCCCGGGGGTAATAGATTGTCCTTCGCCTCGTTTTTGGTCTGCCTTTGAACGGCTTTAACCCTTAAAAACCTGAAACATTGATTTTACTACCTTTGACAGCCTCCGTAGCCTAGTTAGTAGAGACTACTATGTATTTAAGTATCTATATGTATCTATCTATTATATATATCGTCGCCTGGTACCCACATCATAAGCCTTAATTGAGCTTACCGTGGGACTAGGTCGATTTGTGTAAAGATGTCCAAAAATATCAACCTATTACGTATTACGTGTTTCAGCAATGTCATGAGATATCATTAAAAAGTGTCGAATACCCACTAACTAGGACCTATAATACTTAATTGCTGCCACAGGTGTACGTGCTTTATCACGCTGGACAGAACACCCGACGGTCTACATCGGTCGCATATTGGACTTACCTATCTCAATAATTACCTACCTATCTAGTCTCTATTTTAAGTAGATATACAGGTTGGAACGGAACGACGATCTTTCCCGCTACCGACCGAGTCTACCAACCATTACGATGAACTTTCAGTATGGGACCAACATCGAAAACGTACATGGAAAATTGACTTTTCCATACTATTGAGCTCTAAATAATCAGTGACTTTGTATGAGGGGTTAATTTTTATTAAAGATATTTCGATGTTGGTCCCATACTGAAAGTTCATCGTAATGGTTGGTAGACTCGGTCGGTAGCGAGAAAGATCGTAGTTCCGTTCCATCCTGTACATTAAATTCAGTCATCCCCATCAAATCGGTGTAATACATACGCAATACATTGATTTCTTGATAATCTTCACTAGTAATGCTTTCTGATTTGCGGTTCTTGTAGTTACTTCCCAAAATGCTATGTAGTAGTAGATAGGTGACTCCTGGACATTAAAGTTGATGGTTCTTTCCTTAAAACATTTCCAACAAGATGATATCTTAATTAATTAGGTGAATACTTCTCAAAAAGTGTGTACATTTGGATCACGACTTCGATAGCCTTAAAAATTGGTAAACCGGCAGAGTAAATATAATTATGATGCTGAACAAAATCCATCTCAGTTTCCTAAATGTCCCAGAAAGTTTGTATGGAACTTTCCTTTTTCCCCAGATTTTTATAAATTTTAAGTACCTAAAAAAGTAAAATTTATGCATTTTCGGAAATGTGGTGCATCTTGTTCAGCATCATAGACTAGAAATGGTGGCTGGTAAACTAGCCTACCAAATTTTATCAAAATTATTTTTGTTATCCACATGCACAAACTATAGAAGTGTTCCGGTTAATAGGTACCTTGTGTTTTGACAACCCTATAAATTAGTCAAAGTATCCTGCGTTATAATTTCGTCACAGCCGGCTTGTGTACATTACTCACTGAATGTTTACTCTAGTATATAAATACGGTACGGAATGGTATAACACAAGCGACTCACAATCAGAATCACATTCAGCAGCCAGCGTTGACAGCGCCAGGTGTTTGAAACAATGGCTTCTCGTATTCTCGTATTTTTGGCCATAATCGGCTTCGCGCAATGCAAATGTACGTTGTTTTTCTTTTACTTTCTGTTTTAATTGAGCTATTAGTTTCCGGCGTTTCGGCTAGGACATTGCACTTACTCTCATCGGGAACAAAATTACAATGTCGTACTCGAAACGTCGGAGGTAATTTTAGAAGCAGTTTTATTAGTAGGTACAAATGTGTGAGAATTGTGAAATTTCTAATACTTTAAATCAGTTTATCAAGCTATACCTACATATTTTTGTATTTATAAAAGGTGCAAAAACAAGGAATTCAGAATTTAAATATGTATCTACTTCAGTTTCATAATCCGAACGAGATATCGTGTGAGAAAGAAAGTTAAGAAGTTTAGTGGCTAACCTTTAAAAACAATTTTCGACACCCTGATGTCAACTTTGACCCCTCTACGATATTTGGTTTATCAAAGGAGAGCTCATAATCATACCGAGTTGGACAACTTAGATTTTAGGCTCCATAATCTTATTTTGAGTGTTAATTTCAGTGTTAGATTTGTCGTGTCACCAAATTCACCAATTTGTGGACGGTCACAATTCAAGGCGCCTCGAGGTGGCAAATGGCAGGGTAAGCGGGCAGCCGGGCGCCGAAAAGATGAAGTCGATGGTAAGTTTGTTCGTAAAACATTTCATCCGCTGACAAGCAAAGCAAAAGTCGCTATAAAAACTGTCGTCAAAATTCTTTTCGTTGTCTTGTTTCATACCACTCTGTCACGCTTTTAGTGGCTCTTTCGACTCAGTATATAAAAAAAAAATCCGGTTCACTTATATTTCTTTTTCGCGTTATATTTTAATCCGTTTACAATTTCTCATGTATATGAGAAATTGAAAACCGAACATCATCTCATCTCATACAAAAATCGCCACTGCGTCACGTTTTTCAGGGACACAAAATAAGACAACGAAAAGAACCCACTTACTCTTAGCAACTTCTTACATAATTTCAGTATTGAATAGGAACTATGATATTATGAGCTTTATTTTAAGTAGGTATTTGTTTTTTAGTGAATTTTGGTTGTTATTTGACAATTTAGAGCAGCATTTTATAAAACACTAAATAAGATTATAAATCATTAGAAAAATAGGTACACGTACCTACAATAAGTAAGGCAGAGTACCGTATACAGCGACTCAAGTTGCGATAATTAGCATATTGGGCTGTCTTACCATTTACCCTTAAATTGTAAATAAAAAAAATCGTGCCTCCTCGCCATTGTGCAAAGCAGAAAATTGTGTATTAAAAGAAAATAGAAAAAGTGGATCGAAAAATTTGTGCATTGTGAAGTACATTGCCAATTTAAGGGAGAGGGATCTATTCTAGGCTATATCTTTAATTAGGAGGAAATTTATTTCTTACTCTAATTATCTGTGGTTTGGCTTGGTTAATAATAAGCACATGCCTATAACATAGGCAATTAAGGAAGTATTTGGATGAAGTGTAATATCGACCGGTAAACCTTAATATTGATTAAACATTCAATCTTAGTGGATGTTGTATACCTTACTTTGTTTACGAGTTTGAAATCTAGAGAATATTGTTTTTTTTTAATAGGGACAAGGGCAAATTATTATTACTTATAATAGTTATAATTAACTGTATAAAATTTACTTAATTGGAGATTATTGGTTCGCTCTACCATGGCTCTACTATTCTCTATTTTTTAGGGTGTCATAAAACTCTGACTTTCCGAGATTTAGAGTACAATTGAAGAGTTGAGTTAAATAATTATAAATCGTTTCGTGCATTGTCTTATTACAATGGCTTGATCGTCGTAATTAATTGATTTAAAATGACCTACATTTTTATAATCAATTATTGCATCCTTGCAAATAGATCGTTCGTTTTTAGGGATCCGTAGTAAGCAAGGAACCCTTATAGTTACGCCATGTCCATCCGTCTGTCCGCAAAGTCCTGTCTGTTTTTCGGGTACCTCCCCTACCTAATCATAAAGTGGGGATGATTGTTTTTATTTGGCTGTAGGTAGTGGGTATGGGGTTGTCATTGAGTAAGTAGGTCTCTTTTATCGGAAGTCAATATTTTCTGAGACAACCGCTCAGGAAAAAAAAACGTTTCCAGGTTTTATCTATCCAATTACTGATGACAATAATTTTACAGATTTGGGACGAAGAACTTGCCTCCAAAGCGGCGCAATGGGCCTCTACGAACCCTTCGGGGCATAACCCCGACAGAACAGTTGGTGAGTATCTCCACCACTACCTACCACTTGCTTTGTCTAACACTAATGGTGCGGCTCCACTGAGGCGGAGAGGAGCGGAGATGTGCAAAATTGGCCAATGAGACCGCATGACAGTGTTTCGAATTTTGAATTTGAAGAATGTAATTGGTCAATTTTGAACATCTCCGCTCCTCTCCACCTCAGTGGAGCCGCACCCTTAAACTAACCACTCACTTGCTTTGTATTTTACAACCAGTCTTATTTCACATACAAATAAGATTGACAACTCGCAACCACAGTTGCATAAAGCAATTGAGTATCTAAACCCCTACCAAATGTAGCTGCCATCGTAGGCTGACTTAGCACGATTCAGGGTTGACCAACTAACCCGAAGTTAACTGGTTAACTCCATAAATTCTTGACGCTTTTCCGGTCAGAGTGGGTTAGTTGTTAGTTGCATAACCTTGGCTTGTGCAAAGGAACACTTACTGAAACTTAAAATGCTCAATTTGTTTCACTGAACACCAAGGCTCGGAACCGGTTTTTTTCGAGAACCTCGAAATAGTCCAATATTTAAAATGTTTTATACGTACGCTCAAAATGTTATGAAATTACCAACATCGTATTTTTAAATTACTCCATTAACAAAGAATTGATATACCGAAGAAAAAAAAAAGAACGAAATTCGAACCGTTCTTTTGTATGGTGTAAAAACCGGTATCCGAGCCCTGCTGAAAACAGTCATCATCTTCTGATTGTGTTTGTGTCATAGATATACATTCAATTACACACACACTAAAGGTACTTATCCCAATAGAAGAATACCTAGACCTATCTCTAGTCGCTTCTTACAGAACTATAGGTACATGTATCTATAAGTATGCATTTCGCTTTGCTTTACTTACCTATTTAGGTACCTTTTGTTATTCAGGGTCAGGAAAGTACACTACGGGCGAAAATCTTTACTGGTATAAGACTACAGACGAATCATATAAATTAAATGTAGAAAACGCTGTAAAATCCTGGTTCGGAGAACACAAGGACTATACCTTCGGTCCCTTGAAATGGTCCGATTTTGGGAGCAGCAAGCAAATTGGACACTACACTCAGGTGGGTCTTAGCAGTTAAAAAAAACTCCCTTAATGCCTTATACCTATAGCCAATAAGTGAAAATGGGAGATCACAACTGATCTAGTTCTTCCCATGTGGCAAATAATATTAAATCTTAGAGATTTAATGTAGTTTAATTTCTTATTATACCCAACAGTTTATCTATGTAATCGACTAGATACAAATCTTTAGTGGAAAAGTGTATACCTACTCCCCGAGAGTTGTGTAAAAGGTTATATGTAGTTAAATACAAGAGTACTCCGATCCAATCCGTTTGCCCAACGTGGCGATTATGGGCATATACCTCCTACTATACGCATAGTTAATAGGAGAGGCCTACGACCAGCAGTGGACTAACATAGGCTGATGATGATGATGATGACGATGACAAGAGTACTGCGTAGGTAAATACACCGTTTCAAAATGGCTGTCAAGTTACAGGCCGGCTTTAAGGGCCACAGAAATGTTTTGTCAAGAGTTGTATTCCTTCAATTGTGCCACAGACAGGTCTTGAAGCTTCACGAACGTCTTTAATTGTCTTTGAGCTTTGTTTATGCTTTAAATTTCTTATGACAGTCATTCATTAGCCGTTAGAGCATGCTTTGTTGATCGATCGTGCGTCGCCCGCATCCAGTGGTTTCCATTACAAGAGATCGTCCGTATGTTTTTATAGGAGATAGTTGATATTTTTATTTGAACTACGTTATAAAAATAAGATAAGACATCAACAATATTGTTTACAGATGGTGTGGTCAGATTCCACGCATGTCGGCTGCGCAGTGTCACAGGCTCACGAGGGAGGATGGAACAAGTTCACAGTTGTCTGCAACTACGGGCCAGCGTAATTATATTTTACCTTTTCTTCACTTAACCATTGAACAATCTCGGGTTAGGGACACTCAAAAAATTTCTTTCGCTCTTAGCCTTCAATGTTCTACACTCCGTTTGAAACAAAACCCTTCGGAACACACGAAGGTCGAAGATAATGGTCGCCGTTATACCCCGAGCCTTTCCGTCTCTTTCTTGGATCCGGAGGGTATTCTAAGTTCAAACGGAGTGTACCTAAAGTTTTTATTGACCGGCTTATAAACTGATTCCTTGATTGATTGATTTGGGGAAACCCTTAGGCCACTAACACGAGGTTGAACGAATAGTAGTGTACAGATGTATGGACCATGGGCTTAACCAGTTAACCCCGCGTTAGTTGTTTTACCCGAGATTATGCAAGTGGGGCTTAGTATTGTTTTCCCCGTGACGTATGTCGTCTACTAAGAGATGTATCTAATCCACCTATGTATTTCAATGCAGTAAGGTAAAATATGGATATATCTTCTTGTACCTACTCCATTTAACAGTGAACAACTTCATGCTTAGCTTATCACAATAAATGAATCTTTTTATCTTCTGTCACACTGACTTGTAATTGTTCGCGTTAAATTGAAACGGTTCTACAGTAGTGTAGATTAGGAATAAAATCGGTCGAATAATCAAAATCCCGACCCGACCTCATTTGGCTTGAGGTCGGGATTTTGACGACAGGCAGTCATAAAGATTAACCAAAGGGGAAACCATAGGCACTATTCGTGGTTTTCCTTTACCGCAAATAATATAATTACTTATAGCAAATAAATTATAAATGGGATGACTCACACTAGACCGTACCGAGCTCGGACAACCTACATTTAAACTATAACCTGTCTGTGACATCATGATTTCTAATAATTATTTTGGTACCTAATAAATGGGAATGGGACAGTGTGGTTACCAAGAGTAGGTATGTGGCGTGAGTTCTATTTAGGTACCTAATCTATCGTGCGCGTAGTAGGTATACTTTCTGTTTATCCAGTTCCTTCCTACTCGCTTATATTGGTGCGAGCGAAAGGGACAGATAGTAATAGGGACGCTCGATATAGTTAAACTCACGTCGCCAGATACGTTCTAAAGTGAATCTTACAAAAACGGACGAAAAAGTACGTAGATACCCTTTAGATATTATTGAATTAATACGAATTAATCAATTCGTATTCGTAATAACTATTTGAATAGTTCGAATTACTGGGTTGCTATTCTACAATTAAATTTACTTAATGTCTTTTGCTTCTGAAACCAGGAAATACGATATCAGATTTAAAGAGATCCTAATCTTAATTTACGTCGTAACCTTCTATTGATCATACAATTCCGTATTCTTATTATTTTCATGGAGATGGACGAATATGTATGAATATGCATATGCAATTATGCGTTTGAGACCGTTTGTTTTAATTGTGTACACACACAAATGAATATTCCTTTCCTATTTATTTCAACGATAGTTTCTTAAATCTGAATGCTGTGAAATTAATGAATACTTCCGTAAGTAGGTAATAAAGGTACCGAATTATTTAATATCACCGATTAGACAAGGTTTGCCCTACGTATTGTCTAAGTATTCTCAGTGGTTTAGACGTTTAACTTTCATTCCGGAGGTCGTGGGCTCAAATCCTGGCTAGTACCAATGAGTTTTCCGGAAATTTATGTACGGAATATCAGATGATATTTACCATTAGCTTTCGGTGAAGGAAAACATCGTGAGGAAGCCTGCATACATCCGCGAAGAAATTCAAAGGTGTATGTGAAGTTGCCAACCCGCTTAGGGCCGGCGTGGGGACTATAGCCCAATCCCTCTCATATATGAGAGGAGGCCTGTGCCAGTGGCAGTTATAAAATATAGGCTAAAATATTGATACATATACACGGTGGAATTTAATCGGTGAACAGGAATCCATTTTTCTAATTCAGTAATCGATGGCGGTCACGTTTATGTAGTAGGTACTTAAGTGGAACCAAGTTTTTTTTAGCATAATTTTTTTTTATGTTGAAATTATAATTTATTGTCACCCTACTAATGGTTTAGTCTGAAAAGTCTAATACCTCTTTTCAAACTATCAGCCATAGAAACTTAAAACATAAATGAGCAATAACCACTCATTAATTTTTGCGATAGACTCTATTCCTATGTAAAATAAGAGCGATGCATGGCTGATAGTTTGAAAAGAGGTATTAAACTTTTCAGACTAAACCATTAGTAGGGTGACAATAAGTTTTAATTAAAGTTTAATTTCAACATAAAAAAATGTTATGCTAAAAAAAAAACTTGGTTCCACTTAAGTACTACATAAACGTGACCGCCATCGATTACTGAATTAGAAAAATGGGTTCCTGTTCACCGATTAAATTCCACCGTGTATATACATATTGTCTATTGGAATCGCATTTAAGAAATAAAAAGCTTATTGTATTATTTACTGCTAAATACACTGGGTGACACATGAGCCTTAATAGATAGTTGAGTATCAATTAACTCATAAATACGACTTTTCGCGATTTCATGGTTGTCTCCATAGTTAAGTTGGTCAGCATCACCGTCGACGTTGAACAGATGTCACCCTGTATATGTAATTTTTGTATCATCATCATCTCAGCCATAAGACGCGCACTGCTGAACATAGGCCTCCCCTTTGGACCTCCACATGTACCGGTTAGATGCGACCTGCATCCATCGTGTCCCCGCGACCTTCATAAGGTTGTCTGTCCATCTACGGACGTCCTACGCTGCGTTTGCCTAGCCGTGGTCTCCACTCGAGCACTTTTCGTAATTTTGTATTGCAGCATGGATATAGAATATGGATATGGATTTGACAACGTAATAATAATAGCAAGAACGAAAGGGATGGTCTTATGAAACTTTTTACTAGTGGAAGTGAAAAGGAACGATAATCGTCCGTCCTTATCACTGTGCCACTATTTTTTGTGTGTGTGACTTACTGCTGTAGATAGATGCTAAATCTAAGTGCCAGACAAATGCGTTGAATACGTCACTATACGTAGTATCTTCTTAGTAGTCTGTGACTATGTCTATCCCTCTTAGTGGCACACTATGTGCGGCCCCTCGTATTGCAGTCTTTATTTTCCTATTTGTCTCAGATTTGTTTTTTTTTCAGTGGCAACTGGATAGGCCAAGAGCCGTACAGAAGTGGACACGGTAGCGGCAAACTTGTGTGCGGCGCCGGCGACTGTTCTAAACAGTACGGGAACAAATGCTGAACGACTGTGCAAATGCGAAATTCGAAACCCGTTTTGGGTCAAACGTAAACCCATGTTCGGAGTCTTTCCGGTGGACAATCTAAAAGTTAAGGCCTATAAAACTTGATTTTCTTATGAAAGCCTAATCTTCATTAAGACGTACTTCTTTTTCATTGCGTTGAATGATAAAAATCCTTACTACCTGTCCACAGACTGTTAACTATCGACCACAGGAAAGAAAAAGTGCGTGTTCAGCTGAACTGTAAAGCCCCTTTTTCCAATAGGTCAATAGTAAGCAACTGGTAGGAGTGTAGTCGTGATTTTTATCATACAATACAATAGGAAAGGAGTGTCTTTAAAGGACGATAAGGGTTCAATAAGAAAATTAACTCTCATAGCCCTTAACTTTTTAAATGTCCACCGGAAAGACTTTAAACGGAAGATTTTAAGTTTGACCCTTTTCTCTGTCACTCTAATGACGTCTTCGTTACTGTGAGAGAAACAAATCCCCGAAAACGAATTTCGATGTTTGCGGTAGTAGGTTGATTCGAGCGGGGAGTGCGGCGTGTGTCTATATTAAGGTGGGTATACACCAAACGAGCGAATGCTTATTCCAAGGACCGGAACCGTTATTTTCTCCATACAAAAGAACGGTTCTTTTTTCGTTCATATTCGTTCTTCGGGATTCTAAGTTAGTGCAGTAATTTAAAAATATGCTATTGTAAATTATATAAAATATTGAGTAGTACATAAAGAGTATTAAACATTTTAAAATATTGGGCTATTTCGAGGTTTTTGTAAAATAACGGTACTGGACCCTGGCGCATTCTATCCCCCACTCTACGAAATTAACGAATTTCGACGAATAACGTTTTGTGTAACGAATTTCGTAGAGTGGGGATAGAGTGAGCATTCGTTCGTTTGATGTAAACCCACCTTCAAACAAACGCCAACGTATGCGAGTGGCCTGAATGCACGCCGTCCAAATCCCTTAAGGCTGAGCCACACCGCTTGCGTAGCTCGTGACGCGCAAGCGGTTTGCCATCTAATATGACTTTTACGTACGCTACAACGCTCACGCCACGCACCCGCGCACGCATCCGGATGCTTAGCCAATTTGCCAGTCGCTTAACGCTTAGTAGCGTATCGTAGTTATCCCTCTCTGTCGCTCTTTCATATTAGTGCGACAAAGACAGATAGCTGCCTTTCGTTTACGATTAGCGATTGGCAACTTGGCTAAGCACCCTGGTGTGGCTTGGCCTTTACTTTAGTAGCCGTTCGCCTTAGACCAATGTCGTGTCCGCGGCATAATAAAAATCTTTGTTAAGTATCTAAATACGCAACTGTTATACCTAATTGTAATTTATTACCTTTCAATTATTGACGTAGCTACGTTCAGTTACCTATTAAACACCTACTAAAAGACTTGCTAAAACAGGTAATATATTAAATATTGTAATAGTATTTTATATTGTAGGTACCTGTTAGGTACCTATTATGATGATGTGTAAACATCCTGCAAAATATTTGCCCAGTTTTTAAACCAAAACAAACCTAGTTATCTACAAAGCAAATGAAGAGGCTTGAAATAATAAAACCTGTGAGTATTATTAGTTTAAACATACCTACTATGTCTGTGATATCCGAAATAAAATAAAATTGTTATTCTGACCGGATGCGTTTATAATTTAATAAGTACATACCTAACGTTTTCCCGAGTTTGAACTACCTATGAAATGTAATGTACCTAGCCCTTTCCATGCTGCTACACACTAAACACCGATGTATCGCAGTATCGCAGTTATAATATTCAACTACAAGTATAAGTTAGTAACTATACATCTGCTAAGTAGGTACAGTCAAGTACAAAAATAAGTATCGAAAGAATCCGCTCATAAATATGTTACGACGGTCTTATTACACAGAATTAGAGTGCATTGGGACATATTTTTGAACATTTTTGTGTGCATCTTATTTTGTCTTTGACTGTACCTATCTAATATACCTACCTAGTTGCCGAAATGTACTTGCTATTTAATTACTTGAAACGAATGTTACAAATGAGCAAGGTGCATAAACAGAACTGTACTTATCGGACTAAGAGTTAGTGTCTATAATATAAAGAAAATCGCGTATCACGTTGTTTTAGAGCTCCGTAACTCTAAACGTAATATTTTATCCGGGGATTGTAAAACATGCTAGGAAAAAATAACTTGGGTTTTTCTCTTTAAGTTTAACTACACTTTCCAGTTCATCAAAAAAACCCAATAGAGCTTTTATGCACCTATTTAGAACTGAAATATGATTTTGACGTATTAAATTGCCATATTCATCTTCACAATTACATTTATGTACCTAGTACCAACACTACCTACTCGTTTTTTCTGAACGAAAATGCGTCTAAACGTAGTAGGTATACTATTTATTATACTTTGTCTAAACTGAGATTTTTTATTTTATTTCGTCTATACATCAACCATTCAACACATTGTAAAAGACACACACACATTTGTGTCTATCTAGAGAGATGGATATAATGAAGTTTAGTTTTAAGGTTTCCGTTATTTTTCTCCTTTAGATTGCACAGTCAATTAATTCAACCCGGGAACTTTGTCAAAGTGATGTTTTAAATATAATACATTATTATAAACAATCTCTTAATACTCGTCATTTTAAAATAGCTGTAGAATGCCCTATATAGGTAAAATAGGTAAGTACCTAGTTACCTATAGGGCAAAGGTATTGTTTGAGTAACGTGAGTAGGTATTCATGCATGGTACGGAATACGGAACCCTAAAATCTACTATAGACATTAACAGGTGAATTTCAAAAATGTTATCACTGGCTTAGTTAGGCAAATTTATCAACTTACTCTAATCAAGTAATCATAATCGTAATCGTATAGATTAATAGGTCGACGGCGATAAGTTGTGTTTAACAAAATTCAATAGGTACTATCAGTGCTTATGATAATTAGCAATAAATCAAATACTCAGTCCTCGCAGTGCCGTGTGGGATTTCTACGGTACAGGATTTAACACAATGAATTTGGTAAGTCGAAAACATATAAACCAGTGGTAATTTTAGTAGAAGTAGTAGTCTCTCAGTTCGCTGCTAGTCGAAGGACTCTCCTATTAACGATGCATCTCCTATAAACGCCCAAATATATTTTATGATCATGAGGGTTTTTTGGCGCTCAACGATGGAGAGGGCTATGCTCGGAGTTTCTCTGCGTGATCGAATCAGAAATGAAGAGATCCGTAGGCGAAATAAACAAATTGTTCATGAATGCAAATAAACTAAAGTTACTGACTTAGCCCTCCGGATTAGCAAGCTGAAGTGGCAATGGGCAGGCCACATTGCATGCAGGGCAGATGGTCGATGGGGTCGAAAAGTGCTCGAGTGGAGACCACGGCTAGGCAAACGCAGCGTAGGACGTCCACCCACAAAATGGACAGGCGACCTTATGAAGGTTGCCGGGACACGCCGGATGCGGGTCGCATCCAACCGGTACATGTGGAGATCCAGAGGGGAGGTCTATGTTCAGCAGTGGACGCGACGTCTTATGACTGAGATGTTTCAGGGCTTTATTGGCTGTTAAATCATTGCCCTGACCTTTGGGTAAATCCAAATTCTTCCTTGACATACTCTTATACCATTTTTCTCACTAAACGTCAGATGCCTTCTACAACTACTGCGCTACTACAGTCATATATATATTCACCGTTACTAAAAGCTTATGTTCATAATTGGAGAAGGGAAGCGAAGAGATGGGACTGAAATGTTACTGACAATTCAGTTGTTGAAAATTGATGATGGGCATCAGCGTCATCATAGTGAGCATTATGGCGATTGGCGATGTGGCGATTATGGGCGGTACCTCCTGTAGGAATATTAGAGGCCTATTTCCAGCAGTAGACTAAAAAAGGCTGATAGTAATTTGGATTTATATGAACCCAATGATCTCAAACGTAAACTGAGATACCTTTATAAACAAGGGCTCAGAGTACCTATCCTATCCATCCGACTGATGATACCTACTTACACCTCATAAAGTTGACGTGATTTGTGATTACCAGGACTGCTACGGCGAACTTCGAAATCCGTATATTTCGAGGATTTATCTGTCACCCTCAACGTCCCAACGAAGGGATCATAAGAGTGACCGAGACAGATTATCGAAATTTGTGGATTTCGAAGTTCACAGTAGGGTCGCTGAGGTAACCTTATACAAAGAACACGTAAATATTCTTCATCAAATATTTATTTTATTTGGGGACAGTTTACTACACAATTATCGATATCGATAAAATAATCTCTCTCTCACTGGCTAGATTACGATAGTGTTTTGTTTTGACGTTGAAAATCCAGGGTCTGGCTATTAAACGTCATTTTCATATTTCCAGTTATGGCTGTTCCTGGTAGCGTACGTCGGGGCGGACATCGTGCCCGACCCTCGGGTGGTGGAGCCCCCGCTCCGCTTCGAGATGCCGCCGCCGCCCGAGACAGCTCGCCTTAGTACCCGCAACGTGTACCAGACTTTCATACCCATGCCCGTGGATCACTTCAACCCGCAAAACCCGGACACTTTTCTAATGGTATTTTAAATATTACAAGCGGAAGTCAGTTTTCTATAAATCTTACTAGAAAGAGACGTCCGTTTGTATTAATTAGTTTTAATTTGTTAAATTTCGCGCGACTGATTTTGGAGACTAAGTAGGTCTCCATTATCAAGCAACGAGCCCGCGTTCACGCCTCGCGATACGTATATATTTATATACATGGCGTCCCAAAGTTATGGGAGTGTACGTATTTTGCTGAAAGAAGACTTTATGTTATTTTAAAAATTTAAGTAGTCATTCTGCATTCAAAGTTTTTCAAAATATTACTTGCTTCACCCGGAAATCGAACCAACTACAATTTTTTTCGAATTTTAAACCAAACTTTTTAGTTATTCTTTTAGTTTTAGGTACTAATATGTTTCTTAAGAAAAAATCTTATTTTTTATCCAATCCAATCCAAGTATTAATGCAATATTATTTAATTTTCAAAATATAATAAAGTCTTCTTTCAGCAAAATATTCTATCTAGGATTTGAAGCTACTTCCCCTTCATATCCCATGACTTTGGGACGCCCTGTATAGTCATGAACTCAATGTAAATTTTCCTCATACCCTATTCTTCTCCAGCGTTACATGTTCAACGAAGAATTCTTCGCCGGCCCCGGCTCCCCAGTCTTCATTCTGGTTGGCGGCGAGTGGAACATCGCAGCTGGCTGGCTTCTCGCCGGCAACATGTTCGAGATGGCCCGAGAGAACGGTGGCTACCAGGTGTACACCGAGCATCGGTATTATGGCGAGACGGTGCCGTATACGTACGTAATGTGAATCTTCCTGAATAAACAGCATTCCGTGAAAACGTATCGTAACTGTCTTTTCAATACTTTTGGAAAATGAAATTAGTAAGCTGAGTTGCGGTATTACCGGTATTACAATATTTATTTATTTATATATTGAATTATTAGTCGACAAATATTAAAATTATCACAGGCCCTGCAAAACTGTTTAACAGTTTGACTGCAGGATAAAAGTAAATAAGAAAATAGACACATTTAACTTAAAGTTATATTATAACGGACTTGATTGAGTATTTCCTAGCAGCTAGCATATTTTATTATGGTAGCTACTAGCTACAACCTACAATAGCGACACGTAAGTGACAAAAAGTAGATGTTTTCATGATGCTCCATTATCTATCTCTATAAGCACTAGGAAATTAAATCTTACCGTGAAATCGTACTAGGAATTTAATCTTATTAAACAAGCCTGGCTTAAAGCTGCAAAAGTACCAAGTTTGTGTAGCTTCTTAGATACTTAGCATTGATATGCACAGTTACTTCAGCCTCAAAAAACCCAGCGTTCAGCTACACATAATTCTCAGACGATAAAAAAACAAGCTGTGAGCCGTGACGAGTGGCGAATAACAGGGAAAACCTTGTATACAAAAAATACGAGCTCACTAAATTTCACGAGACACCTATACACTTTAGAATATCGACTTGTCAAGGGAAACAGTCTGACACCTGTCTGGTGTCCTAGTAGGTCATCATCATCATCATCAGCCTATGATAGTCTACTGCTGGACGGCTCTCCTAAATATTAACTATGCGTATAGACGCATTAGGAGGTAAATGCCCATAATCGCTACGCTGGGCAAGCGGATTGGCGATCGCAGTAATGTGTCCCCTATGATGACGCTGCTGCCCGTCATAAATCTCTTATCAAATAATGGTTAGTGACACTTCAATCAAGGGATTATGCACAGAAATATACCTATAAAATAAGGAACTTTATAGGTATATTCTGTGCTGCTCTTAGTCGACTCTGCTTAGACTCTCGTTTCTTAGTAGAGTCGTAGTAGGTACGTACTGTTTTTGTTACAGAAATTATTTCGCACCTCTTTGTGGTGTAAGTAATTAATTGACATGTCTTATTATCAAACCGCGATTAGAAAGGGATTCGAAACTACTGTTGACACAACAGTGTGTAAGTCAATCTAGGATATATTCATGGTTATATTCAATTATTCATGTATTCATAATTTAAGTGCATAGACTTACAGACAATAGATTAATTAATCACTCACTACATCTATAAACAACTCTTTTCTTGGTAAATGTTGTGTCATTTGTCGTGTCAACAGTACTTTGGAATCTCTTTCTGATCCCGGTTTGGTAATACCAAATTCTGGTCTCATTACAGAAACTTCACCACCGAAAACCTGCGCTTCCTCAACGTGGACCAAGCTCTGGCCGACCTCGCGTACTTCATCCAGACCATGAAGCAGCAGCCTCGCTTCGCCGACAGCAAGTTCGTGCTGTATGGCGGCTCGTATGCTGCCAACATGGTGTTATGGTTCAAGCAGAGATATCCGCATTTAGTCGTAGGGACGGTAGCTTCCAGTGGACCTATTAAGGGAGAAGTTGACTTTACGGGTAAGTTACAATTTCTGCCAATCTATGCTGTGCCCTTGCAGGGTCCATCATCATCAAAATTTAAGAGCTTTGCTCTTGTCGGTGGAGTAACCGCCATTCCTCTCTCTCCATTGCCAGTTTCTTGAGGTCCCTAAACGACTCGACAGCGACTTTACATGTAAAATGTAATATGTGGACCAAGCTCTAGCCGACCTCGCGTACTTCATCCAGACCATGAAGCAGCAGCCTCGCTTCGCCGACAGCAAGTTCGTGCTGTATGGCGGCTCGTATGCCGCCAACATGGTGCTGTGGTTCAAGCAGAGATATCCGCATTTAGTTGTAGGGACGGTGGCTTCCAGTGGACCTATTAAGGGAGAAGTTGACTTTACGGGTAAGTTACAATCTATGCCAATCTATGCTGTGCCCTTGCAGGGTCCATATACATGTAAAATGTAATATGTGGACCAAGCTCTAGCCGACCTCGCGTACTTCATCCAGACCATGAAGCAGCAGCCTCGCTTCGCCGACAGCAAGTTCGTGCTGTATGGCGGCTCGTATGCCGCCAACATGGTGCTCTGGTTCAAGCAGAGATATCCACATTTGGTTGTAGGGACGGTGGCTTCCAGTGGACCTATTAAGGGAGAAGTTGACTTTACGGGTAAGTTACAATCTATGCCAATCTATGCTGTGCCCTTGCAGGGTCCATATACATGTAAAATGTAATATGTGGACCAAGCTCTAGCCGACCTCGCGTACTTCATCCAGACCATGAAGCAGCAGCCTCGCTTCGCCGACAGCAAGTTCGTGCTGTATGGCGGCTCGTATGCCGCCAACATGGTTCTGTGGTTCAAGCAGAGATATCCGCATTTGGTCGTAGGGACGGTGGCTTCCAGTGGACCTATTAAGGGAGAAGTTGACTTTACGGGTAAGTTACAATCTATGCCAATCTATGCTGTGCCATTGCAGGGTCCATATACATGTAAAATGTAATATGTGGACCAAGCTCTAGCCGACCTCGCGTACTTCATCCAGAACATGAAGCAGCAGCCTCGCTTCGCCGACAGCAAGTTCGTGCTGTATGGCGGCTCGTATGCCGCCAACATGGTGTTGTGGTTCAAGCAGAGATATCCGCATTTGGTTGTAGGGACGGTGGCTTCCAGTGGACCTATTAAGGGAGAAGTTGACTTTACGGGTAAGTAAACTATACTATTATAAGGGGTGTACCGATAAAAAACTGGATATAGTTAGGTAGCTATAATTTCATGCTTTGAACATAAACCAGGAAGTCTTAACTTAGCTGACTGTACCTAGTACTTTTGTGTCACTACTGCATTTCAGGGACTCAAATTACAGCTTCTTCGAAACCTCTTCCAAACATTTTTTTCTTTTGTTGTATGCAGTTTTCTAAATTATGGGACTGTCGTCAATATATCTGGCCATTCTTCCCATGTTCCATAAGATATCCTTGACTTATGCATACTATCCTTGATACTTTTTGGCACTGATTTCGCTTCATAAAACTATTCCAAAGAGACTAAGATTTGTATAGGATTAAAGACCCATAAAAAATTCACATAATATGTGATATAGTCCCCTTCACATAGTATTACTGCGCCCAACGCAGGGGTATATTAAAAAAAAAACATGGAGATTAACCAGAAATATTGGTCACTTCTGCAGAACACGAAATCGTGCAGTGGAGAATAAAAAAAAAGAGCTTGGAAAAATAGATTTCGAAGGGGTTCTGGAGAACTTGTATTGTGAATACTGAAATTGCAGTAGCAACAAAAAAAGACCAAAGTTAGCTAATTTAAGACCTCCTAGTTAATTTTAAAAGCCAGAAATTACAGCTTTTTAACTATATCGACCCGATTTTTTCATTTGAATTTGCCAGTTTTTTATCGGTACACCCCTTATGATGGTCCCGTCTTTATCATTTGTCCTCGTTGCCGTCACATCTGACAAATAGTCATTGACATGCTTCATTCAACTGTAGCTCTCTCTCTTATTTTAAGCACACTCAACCAATTAGAACCGTAGGCACTCTAGAACTATGTCAAAATGAAAAATAGTTTGAAATGTCTTACAATCTGATCGATAACGTTACTTCGACATGGTTCCTGAGTGGTCTAGGGTTCCAATTGGTTGAGTGTACATAGCAATTGTCTATCGCAAATATCAAAGCGTGTGAGTATTGTAATGGAAGCGCGAAAGTGTTGCGAATCCCAAGAAACTGTAAGAACGAGACCAATATAAACCACCTAATCTTTCTAGCTAATATGTGCGTGCGTTAAAGAGGCAATCAGCGAAATTGTAAATCGTAACTTTATAAATCGCGACCCTGCTCATATGTCGTGCTCCCTAGAAATTACTGTAAAGGATCAAAAGTTTTAAAGTTCAAACGGCCCTGCAGTATCCGATATGATTTGTCGAGAAGTGGATTCAGGAGAATTTCAATGATTTACCTACAATTCCAGGTGTAACAATTTATGAAGATATAAGTACCTAGCCGATCGATTTGAACTAGTGTTTCGTAACTACCCGTCGTCGTTCACCTAGCTGTCCATCAGAAGTTAGCTACGATATGAGAAACGTGTTTTCCCATAATGTGGCCAGCTACTAAATGGGAAGGATTTTCCCATCTGCTAGCCGTATTTGGTAGCTAGCTACGATATGAGAAACATGTTTTCCCATATTGTGGCCAGCTACCGAATGGGAACGACAAATTCACTTTATTTCTTGAACTTTCAGGATATTTGGAGGTAGTACACGAGGCATTCTATGCGGAGGGTGGCGATCAGTGCATATCGACCATTAGACAAGGCATATTGGACACCGTAGAAGCGCTGAAATCCGAAGAAGGTCGTCGTGAGTTAGAACAAGCCTATAGGTTTGTATCCGTAGTATAAATGAGCATCACAAATAATTTATTAAGACTTCACTTCTTAATTGTACCTAGTTTAACCATTCGTTTCGCTTGTGCTCGAACTTTGTGAACTTTCAGTAACCTCAAATTATAGGTAGATTCCTATCTACCTAACCGCCATTTTTCGGTAGGTTGCTCATGGGCTCAGGTAACCTGTATGGCTGTATCATGAGTCATGATACAACCATACAGGTTACCTGAGCCCACGCTAATGAATACCTAATGATATACCTTCTCAGAGACCCCAATGAAACACCAATTAAAAGGTTGTAGGTACCTACTACGATGAATGTTCTTGGCTTAACATAAGAAATTAAATATACAAAGTAAATAGGGTCGAGATGGTCCATTAGTTCCACCTGATAGCCATATTTAGTAGCTAGCTAACATGTTTTCCCATGTTGTAACAAGCTACCGAATGGGAACGATTTTAAAGTTAGAAGATAGGCGATAGCGAAGCACTTCACAACATCAAAATTTCCTTGCAATGAAGAAGTTAAAAAAAGTCCCTATACAATGTAGTTTGGAAAAAGCATGTCACTGTTCTATAAAATTAACTTACCAACGACATAAGAATTCCCATTTTATTGTCAGCTTCGAATCAGGATTATTTTTCTCATTTGGAAGCCAGCTACCAAAACTGGCTACAAGATGGGACAAAAGAATTATCGTTTCGTAGCCAGCTTCGAATCAGAAATATTTTTCCCATTTGAAAACTAGCTACCAAACTTGGCTACAAGATGACACCAAAGAATTACTTACCGTTACGTGGCCAGCTTCGAATCAGATATTTTTCCCATTTGAAAACTGGCTACTAAACATGGCTACCAGATGGGACTAAAGGGAGATGGTGTATATATGTATAGGTACTTGTTTTTGTTCACAGGTTATGCTGGCCACTTCTGGACTACGACGATGTATATGAGCTAGGATACTTTTCCGGTTTGATCAGCTGGAGGTTTTCAAGCGTCACACAAACAGCACGGCCCGGAGACATTCTCAATATTTGCAACAACTTTGCTGGAACTGTTTACGGTATGGTACCTGGCTATGAATATGTTGCTTTTTAAGTTATGACATAGAATAAAAGAGCAGAAGTGTCACTGTAGGCTAAATCGGGTTATTCCTACCTGTTACCACCCATCTGAAGCCAGTGGTAACAACTGGAAGTAAAATACCTGGGATTTCTTTTTCCCACTAGTTAGTACTTTAGTGGTAACAAATGGGAATAATATTCCCAGTAATTACCACCGAGTTGGAGTGGTAACAGGTGGGCAAAAAATCCCAGTTGTTACCACAAGATGCTTAGCCAAGTTGCCAATCGCTAACGCTTAGTAGCGTATCGTAGTTTTCCCTATCTTTCACTCTTTTATATTAGTGCGACAAAGACAGCTAGCTGATTTTCGTTTACGATTGACAATTAAGCGTTAGCGATTGGCAACCTGTCTAAGCACCCAAGTGTCAGATGGGCTCGGCCATCTTTTAAAAACAAAAAAATAAACTATTGATATTTGTAAAGAAGCAATCGTAGGTATTTTCCACTGATAATAACCGCGAACAAGTCAAATATGACTCTCCAAATAGTATATTTAAATTATGAAATAAATAAGTAAATTGAAATCGTGTCTACAGATGGCGCTGTGATAACTTAGGTTTTAATCTTCAGGAAACACCCCAATGGAGAAAATTGGAGGATTTATCGCCCAAACAGCTGGTCTGACTACTTGCTGGAGTATGCAATACTCTGCACTGATTGCGACCTACAGTAATCCTAGATCGAACTGTGAGTATGAGGAACAATTTAAATGTAAAAGCCGTAAAAAGTCTGTAGTATGTACAGTCAAGGGCAAAAATATGTATGCACTTTTGCACCTCACTTTTACGGCATAAGATAAAAAAGTGTATACCTACATATTTATGCCCTTGACTGTACCTACCTACGTATAGCTCCATACATTAGAGAGAGGAATCAAGATCGCTCAGATCTTTACTTGCGTTTGATTTTTTCAATAGTTTTGAATAAGTTCTTGACGATATTTCATTACCTTTTTTTTAATGCTAAGAACAATTAAGTATGCGTAGATAGCAGGTTTTCGTAAGTACCTACTGCTGAAGACTCGTCATCTATCGATTCTGCGGCCCTACCGCGAAAAACGGAATACGTAAATTTCAAAAATTTGTCTCTCTCACTCTAATGACGCTTCGTTTGAGTGACAGAGAAAAATCCTCGAGATTTCCGAATTTCGATTTTTGCGGTAGTAGGCCAGGTGAAAATTAAGTTAACTGTCAATTAAAGTAGATAGGTATTTAAAGGTTTAAATTAGCCATTTGCTGTCATAAAATCATGGAACCGGATTATATAGTTTTATTTCTTGATTAACTGCCGTGGTAACCGAAAAAAGACTAGTTTTTGTTAGTAAAATGTTTGTAACATTTTAGCTCGAGCTTGGTATTACCAGACTTGCACGGAATACGGGTACTACCAAACCGCACCGAGGATTGGCACGGTATTCGACCCTCTCGTATGGCTCAGCGTCGATTTCTACGTAGATATTTGCAAAAAAGCGTTTTCAGAAAGGTAAGAAACAGTTATTTACATACCCGGTTCGACCGACGTTTGGGGTGGCAATATTACTTATAAAATTATAAGAAAAAGCCAATATGATTCTCTCTGACTAATGCACGAGACAAATCCCGGCCAAACTATAACTCACTTCTTAATCTTCTTATTCGATTGCAGTTTCGACGAGGCTTTCGTGTACGATGCAGTAGAGCGAGTGAACCTAATGTTTGGAGGCCTGGAGCCCGACGTGAACAACACTATCAACATCCACGGCGCCTACGACCCTTGGCACGCGCTGGGCGTCCATGATCACGATCTGAAGGAGAGCTCACCCACTATTACAGTGCCAAGGTACTTTGAAGAGGGTCTTACTATCTTACAAACTATAGTTGCCGATTTCTAAGAATGAACATTTGATGACAGTTTGAGGTGCGGTTAAACTAAAAGAGCATTCGCTGTTCTAACCTCCCACTCTACGAAATTCGATCGGTACACAAAACGTGATTGGTTGATTTCGTAGAACGGGCGCTAGAACAGCGAATGCTCTTTTGGTTTAAACGCACCTTTAGAAATGAGCTGTAGGCTGGTTCCTGTGTCACGCGGACCGCCCGCGCGGAGCAAATACCTATGTATTGAATCTATGGCGCGTTTCAGACAGGCGCAGTTTGAAACGCGCCATTGATTCAATACATATTTGCTCCGCGCCGAGATCGCGCGGGTGGTCCGTTAGTCTATGGCGTGACACAGGAACCAGTCTTAGGTATATAATATATATATGATGTTAAGACTTCGGAAAAATGGTGTTTTACCCTCATATTGATAAGGATTGTCAAAAGTTCATTCTTAGAAATCGGCAACTAGAACTTGTCAGCTGACGGCAACCAGGCCCCTATACCACAAAACTTTATAAGCGTACAATTCTACAAATGGTCAACTTTTTGTATGGGAATTGATACAATTTTGTAGAATTGTACGCTTGTAAAGTTTTGTGGTATAGGCCACAGATATCTACTTAATAATGATCCTGTTAGCCACTTTCTACAACAGGGCTACTCGAGGGTTGGGTGACCACCCAACCGAAGCCGATAAGTCGAACAAACCTATTTTTAAAATACGAACTATATGACATTGACCTGAAGTTGTTATTTCAATGAAAAAATATCTCGACTTATCGGGTTTGACGACTCAACCCTCGTACTTATCTATCGAAAACTAGTTTAGAACCCACAAAGAGAGAGGTCTAAAACTCAAATCGAGCGAGAACTGCGCCATCTCGTAATAGGGAGTAAAGTTTGACCAACGTTTTCCAATATGGCGACCCAACGGCAACGCCACTATGCAAAGATGGGCATTTTCGCGAGAAGAGATCCAAAAAATTTTTTTTTTAAGGTAGGTAAATTTAATGTTTTTCCTACTCAGAATAACGAGTTCTTTCAATCTAGGAGAAAAAAAGTACAAGAAAAAAATGGTCCCACATTTTTCATACATTTTACATGCTCTCCACTTTGTAACCGCTGTACAAAGTGTTTGAAAAACGGTTACGTAATAGAAAAAAAATTTGGGACACTTTTTTTCTTCTAGTAGGATCGAAAGAGCTCGTGATTCTGAGCAGGAAAAACATAAAATTTACCTGTTTCAGAAAAATAAGTTTTTGTATCTCTTCTCGCGAAAATGCCCAGATACCTAATAATTATAATCACTACATTTTCCACTATGTATTGTATAGTCGACGTCAAAAATGTTAATACGGTTTAGGTCCAAAAATTAAATATATTTACACGACCTAAATGTCAAGGCAATAAAGTCTTGTAAATATATTTTTGGCACCTAAACCGTAATTATACATTTGACGTCGACTGTACGTAGTCTTGCTTCATTCTCCAAAATAGTGTGATAAGAAAAGGAATGCATACAAAAATAATCAGTCTTTATTAACTCTATTTTAATACATATTGGTTTGATCAGGGCATCGCACTGCTTCGACATGCAAGGCTGGTTGACCACAGATACCATCAGGATGACGCAGACGAAGCAACAAGCGCGACGCATCGTTGCTTCATGGCTCAACTAGAATTAGGTCTACTCTGAAAACTCTTTGCTGAGAGTAATCAATATAAAACTAACATTATAACCGGTAGTCTCTTTTCTACCTTGCTGTGCTGGATGTTTCAAAAATAAATCTGTTTAAGGGCATAATGTCGTAATAAGGAACTCTTACATTTTCCAATGAAAATAGAATTCGAGTCTCATTTGGCTCCATAAAAATTATTGAGTCTTATTTGATTAACCCCGTCCTCCATGTCAGTCCATACAATTTTCATTAAATCTTATTTTGAACCTTGCTGTGTAAGGCATAGTGCTGAATTTACTTTTGTAAAATCAATACAACAAAGGCAATGCAATTTCATAACATAAATTTCATTATGTAGTGTACATTGGGCCTTACGAGGATACAAGAAAAAACGAGCTTTTTCGTAATCCCGTTACGACAATAAATGTGCCCTTACAATAGTCACCACTGTTAGGATGACTTTCAGTCATGCAATCAAATTATTGGATTACTTTTGTGCATTTTTGCCTTAGACGGTACAAGAACTTCCATGATCTTGTTTTGACGAATGAATGAATTGTACAAAGTTGCTATTATCATGAACATGTATGCAAGTTCTCGCACCGTATAATTGGGAGTGAATACATTTATATTCACAAGTTGTTGTTTTCTTAATAACTAAAATAAAACACCTTTTCAAATCCCGATAATGTGCCGGGAGAACACAATTTTAATATTAGTTTAAATTCCACAATCTGATAAATCGATATTCCACAGTAAGTCAATTAGAAACTCTTAACGGGTCGAAACAGATCAAAACGTATAATCCACAATACTCACTAACCGACCTACGAATAGTTAAAATTCTAAATTCTAATGTCATAAAATGTACGGTTAGGATTGCGCCTAATTAAGCCTACCGGCGGAATCTGTATAATCATAACGTGGGTAAATGCACAGTGCACTACTGCCCTGGGGTTGTCGGTGTGTTTTCAAAATGGCTCCTTTCCTTTCCTTTTCGGAAACACAACACAAATCGCTCTGCGCGGAATGCCGCACCAACAATAATTGGCTAAATAATAGTTCATGAAGTAGCAGGCAGTTCACTGACGCTTAAATTAAATAGCTAAAACTTAAATAATAAATGGCGAATACGCCGCCGCGCAGAACTATATTTGCAGAAAGCAACAGCCAGCTTAGTTGGCCGCCGCTACTGTGACGCGACCAGGGAAGTAGTCTACTCTACCGGCAATCATAGCACTTACTTCATAAAGCTCACAATGAAAAACATTCGAGATTGTAAGGCAGTTCACCTTTTAAGTTCATAACATTTAAAAATCATTACGTAATTTGCACTGGCATAATTCATCAATTAGGTACGACATACATATAAAATTAAAATCACAAATTCATCAACCCGAAGCAAAGATTGTTATCTTAAATGATAGAACTGCCCGGTCGAACCCCTGAACTAACTCAAATTCAGATATGACGGCACCGTGTTAAACCTACGTGTCTAATGTGTCTAATCTAATGAATACTTAATAATTACACTGAATCTGGCGAGTGTAAACTTCGCCGTTGGAACGTCGGTTCCACAGGCGAGATTAGAATCGCGCAAACAGAAATCGTCTATAGAGAGACATCAGCGATAGGATCGCGCCCTCGCTACAAAGACACACGTAGATTAAGTGTTATATGGTGGAATATGTACAATGTTCTAGCGCTCAGGTCTGAAGTCATTCTACAAGCGGCTTGGGATTCTCCCACGGGAAGCCCTCTCGACCGAAGTGGCCGTAGGTGCTGGTCTTCTGGTATATCGGCGCTCTGAGGTTTAGCTCCCTGAAAACAACATTACAATTATAAGTTTTGAATCTCAATCCTGCTATTTTAATATCATCATCATCATCAGCCTATGATAGTCCAATGCTGGACGTAGGACCTCTCCTATTAACTATGCGTATAGACGCATTAGGAGGTAAATGCCCATTATCGCCACGCTGGGCAAGCGGATTGGCGATCGCAGTAATGTGTCCACTATGATGACGCAGCTGCCCATCATCAATCTTTTATCAAATAATGGTCAGCACAGTGACACTTCAATCCCTTAGTCGACTCTTATGACACCCGCAGGGGGAGTTGGGGTGGTGACAAATGTATTCTTACTGCCGTCACCACACGGCCGCTATTTAAATATATTCAAATAGAATTGTACAGAATTTGCACATCTTATTGTATAAAGCAGAGGACATAGTAATAAACAAAAACAATCCAAATCGGATGAATATTTTCGTGTTTAATTCATTGGATCGTTTTTGCGTAAATTTATATGTTAGTATCCTATCAATTTATATGTCTGGCTAAATGGGACACATTCTCATTTTAGGGACAACGGGAAGATGTCGTCATACAAATCTTGCAATCGGGTATTTCCAAATCACTATCACACGCCGAATAGTTCCGAGATCTATCAATCATTCTTAATTACATGTATCCCGATATTATCAGAATCATAGGACTACATTCAGTTATCTTAAAATATGCAAGATAATGATGTCAATGAACGATGTACGTTAAAAATCGTTTGTCCTTCAGAAACATATACAATTATAGAATATTTCTGTAGCTGAGCGCCAGACTCACACAAAAGTCTTCGAAAAAGTTCACGCCATTATATCGCTAATTGCCATAGCATTATACGGCTTATATCCTAAAATGACGTGAACTTTATTGCCTGATGTCAATGACATCAAGAAGTCTTAAAAGGATTTATTTGTGCTACTTATTTTTGCGGATGTTAACACTACAACCAAATAAGAATAATACTAGACCATAAATAAGTAGTATTTAGTTTTTGCTAGTAAGGTTGTCAACGCTTCAAGCGGATGGATGCATTTTGTCAGAGAGGAATCCACAAATCTGTCAGTATTAGTCATGTGGCGTTTGCTATCGACATAGTGACTCCTATTTTTAACCACGCTAGTGCTGGCTGGCCTTTTAGAAAGAGTGAAAATTTTAACCAAATTATGAAAATAACAGTGACCAACTTCGTTTGATTCGAATATGAACGGTACAAAACAAAGCCAACTTGTTCGCAACATTTAAATTCAACGGTGGGAAATTTGTACTTGTATAAGTACACCAGGGTGCTTAGCCAAGTTGCCAATCGCTAGCGCTTGCTAGCGCATCGTAATTTGTCCTCTTTGTCGCACTATTATGAAGGAGTGACAGAGAGGGAAAACTACGATGCGCTAGCAAGCGCTAGCGATTGGCAACTTGGCTAAGCATCCAGGACTCGAGGTTAAAGGGTCGGCAACGCGCAAACGACGCTTGTGCAGAGCCTTAAAAAACCCCGAAACTAATTCTTCCAGATGATTGGGCTCACTCGAATCAGAGTTACGAGCTGATTGTGCTGATTGATATTAAAAAATAATGGAACTTATGGGACACAATTTTTTATAATTAGAAATTCTAATTTAGAATCAACTCAGCTTGTTCTGAAATGAATGAGATCAGAAGTCCAGATCCGGAAGGACTAAATATTCGGGTTTTTTTGTTAAATGCGCTCAGTTGTAAGCGAGGATAAAAATAAAGGGCAACTAACTTAACGATCTTGCCAGGCCGCAGGTCGAAGTTGTTCTGCACGATGCGAAGCAGCTCCTGCTGCGTCTTGTGCGACGTGATGTATGATAGGGGTCGCTTACTCTAAATTATTCCTTCCGTTCATTTTAAAGTGAAATTGAAGTCAGTTCATGTCAATATGACACCAATAAAATCGCAGTAAATTCGCGAGATAGCGTCAAGCTCGCCAATTACAGCTCATAACGAATCTCGGCCACGGCCGAGAGTCCCGGCCATTTTTGGCCGAGAGCCGAGAGGGATATCTCGGCTCGATTTTTGGCCGAGAATGCCGAGACCGAGATCTCGGTCGGACCTTAGTACAAAGGGAAACCTGAATATACAAACGATACTCCTCCTGGAGTATGTGTGGCTGCTCCCGCGTTTCCGCTACTGCAGCTGTGGCCGGGTCGCATCCCACAAGGGTGGGACGGTCGTTGCACCGTCATTTGGGGACGGTGATGAGAGGCTGTTGAAGGAAGATTTGCCATGGGCATGGCGAGAGAGAAAAATAAAGGGAAACTAACTTGACGATCTTGCCAGGCCGCAGGTCGAAGTTGTTCTGCACGATGCGGAGCAGTTCCTGCTGCGTCTTGTGCGACGTGCCGTAGTCGAACACCGTGATGGACAGCGGCTCGGCCACGCCGATCGCGTAAGCCACCTGGAAACAGAACACACCGTTTCAAAGTCAAAGTCAAAAGTCAAACTATTATTTATTCAAGTAAGCTTATTAATAAGAACTTTCGAATCGTCTGACATTATCAAGAGAGAGAAAAAAAAATCTACTACTGGTTCAAACCCTACGCCGTTCCTGAGAAGAACCAGTAAGAAACTCAGGTGGACTTATTTTTTCAAAACAGTATAATAATACATCTTATTAAAATAAAATGCATTAAAGAATGTATTACATAAAAAAAAAGATTATTATAGACATTTTTATAAAAGACAGAAATAAATAAAGGATCATAATATTAAACAAAAATAATTATTATTGTACAAGTTCACAACATTATTAAGTAGGTATCTATACTACTAGAGATGTAAAGGTCCTCTAGTTGTCAGAATAAAGAGATATTAAGATTTAGAGATGTAAAAGGTCTCTAATCGTCATGATTTTAACCATAATAATAAAATAGAAAATTAACAATTTAGTGACAAGTTTATTTATTTGTTCCGATAACAACGTAAAGTAATCAAATATGGCTGACTTTCCATAGCATTTACGGGCACTCCGAGCGTTTCAACCGCAGTGACTTCGGTGCCTTATAACACGAATGCCCTGAGAGATGCAAGAACTTTTGGATGTATTGGTAGACGTTGACAGCTACCAAGATATCCCAAAAATATATGAGATAGTCACGGAAATCGGGTAATAATGTTGCCACCGAAGACACGGTGGTTGAAATGCTCGGAGAAATGCTCTTACCACGTCTTTGACATATCGCTACCATTTTCGGAATAATTAAATCTGGACTAAGTGTCAGTGTGACAATGTTCAAATTTCAAGTGGGCAAAATGACAACATAGAACTTTGTAATATTGGGGCAGCGATAGGTATATCTTGAAACATGTCAAGGTGCTATTTGACCAAACTAGCATTCGCTCATTCTATCTCCCACTCTACGTAATTCGGTCGTTACACAAAACGTGATTCGTCGAAATTCGTTGATTTCGTAGAGTGGGGGATAAAATGAGCGAATGCTCGTTTGGTTTAAATGCTCCTTTAGCAGATATATTTTTTACGTGAATGCTAATAAATATCGTTAATTTTAACTAAAAATGTATGTGAACTCAAGGTTTAAGGTTCTAAATTGGTAATAAAATCAAGATTGTGTTCTAAACGTAGGTACGTAATTATGGAATAATGCAAATTTTTTTACATTCTACTGACAAAGAATGAAAACTGTTTTATAGATGGCAATCTCAGAAAAATCTAATCGATTTCTGATATGGATCAGATCCATCAGATCATATCAGGTGAATTTTTGATAGTATCTTTACTATTTCCACCTAAATACGTCAAACTATCTTGGATGTGATCTCAAAGTCATGGCTGAAATAATGTCTTAGTTTGTATTGTTTACCAACCTTAACCTACGAAATTACAAAGTCAAACAATAAAAATGCAAATAGTGATTGTAGGTAACGATGGGTGTGTGTGTGTATATAATTACGAACAATTTACATTTATACGTATGTTTGTAGTTTGTTAACGTATAATTATTAAAAGGTCGGTCAACGCCTATGTTGATACCCTTAGGTTATTGGCCATTGTCGCGACATACCCTATCGATGGAAATCTTTACGTAGCTTACAGAACACGAAGAATGTCTGTTGTTCTAATTTAGCTGATATTACTAGTAAGGGTCTCATACGTCGTAAAGAGCAGTTAGTACGATAAATTCACGAAAGCTGGCACGAATAGATCGAGTAAGTGACAGAAAGTATCTATGTGTGGATGTCTTAATGATAGTAGGTTGGTATAGAACGACCGCATACATTCCATTCGTTCCAGCTTCAGTGCATTTACCTGTACACTTAGTACAGGGTGCTTAGACAAGTTGCCAATCGCTACCGCTTAATCGACAATCGTAAGCGAAAGGCAGCTAGCTGTCTTTGTCGCGCTAATATGAAAGAGTGACAGAGAGGGAAAACTACGATACGCTACTAAGCGCTAGCGATTGGCAACTTGGCTAAGCATCTAGGCCAGAAACGTTTGCTGTTGTCGCAAGAGGTTTTTTGAAGGTTAGAAGGTCTCTCAGACGGGTTTATAGGGTGCTTCGGTTAAGATGCAGTGGTTGTGCGCAACCTAGGCCCTTGGCAACCTTCATAGGCGGCCGTTTGGCCTGACCGTGTCGTCGATTTTAGTGGTCCTTGCCCTGCGACCATATATAACATGGACGTCTAACGCCAGCTCAAAAATGCCCCCAAAATCAATTGTTCAATTGTGCCAAGACGGGCAGGACATAGCGCTTTTCTTAACACCGCGCATATTTCGGCGCAACATCTTTGACAAATGGTTACAGAATATAGCCAATCAAAAGTTTGATGGACCAATCACAACTATTTTTAAATGGCGGCTTAAGTTTTTATAGGTTGACATTGAAATTCATTGCCGTGATGCATTAAAGAAGGGGTAACATTTGTCAACTAAAATTCAGGACTGTTTTTGAAAGGCAATAGGCATGATGACTGGCAAGTCAAATCAGCATCTTTTTTCGTACTGTCAAAACGATCACCACTATGGAATTTTATATGAAATACTCAAAAGTGACGTCACGTTTGAGTACTGCCAAATGACCTACTCTTTTAAGTTATTTTCAATTTATTAAATAGAAGTTCTGTACAAAAATTACTGCAATCTACATCTTAGTAATAATTTCTTCGTATATTATGTCGTGCATAATGTTAAATAATTTATTTTAACTACAGTCATCATCCCTATTTACTATGGCGTGCGGCTTCCATGTTTTATTTGTTCGTAGTCCTTGCCCGATTGGTGTAAGATTCTCACCTGAACCATGCAGCGGCGGCACAGACCGGCCTTAACTAGTGACTTGGCGACCCAGCGAGCGGCGTAGGCGGCAGAGCGGTCGACTTTAGTGAAGTCTTTGCCGGAGAACGCGCCGCCTCCATGAGCGCCCCAACCGCCGTAGGTGTCTACGATGATCTTGCGGCCGGTGAGGCCGGCGTCAGACTGTGATATAAAGAAAATGTTATTAATTTTGGCTGTTGAAAGTTTGCGGGTCTCAGATGGATGGTAGTCACCAGAAATAGGTGTCACGAGAATTTCGGGTATACGACACTGTCTTCGCATACTGCTAAGTTATGAATAAATGTTGTGGTGTATCTTAACCTCTAGCCGCCGAGAGACCTATAAAAAGGCAAACAAAAGAAATTCTGTTCTATTTCCACTACTTACTGTTCTAATTCTGTTCTATTTACACTAAATTCAAAATTCATTGGAAAATTTTATTGTCTTGGCGGCAGGAGGTTAATATAATAAGTGGGTGTTTGTATTGATAGAGAATGTCACGTTCCCGACAACGTAGCCTTTTTCGTCGAAAGCACCAATAGTATCTTAAACAATTAGATTCCAAAAATATCTGATACAAGCTAAGAGCGACGACATAAAAGGGCGTCGTCACATATTTCTGCGGCTTCTTTGTAAGATGCCTGTGTTGTAACAACTTAATTTAGCACAGAAGTTAAGTATCATATGAAGTTCTCTGATATAAATATTCCCCATTCACAATGTATTACTAACGTAAATACTTAAGATTTAAATGACAATATTGTTATTGTCAGTTAGATTTAAATGACAATGCTGTCATTGTCATTTAGATTTAAATGACAATACTGTCATTGTCATTTAAGTCCTATAATTAAAGTTCTTTTGTATAAATCAGGAAATATATGGTGCCAGGATGGCGAGGGAAAACTTGTGATAAAATTGTGACGTTAACAAATCCAATACCGATTGGATTTGTAGGCATCGTTTGTTTCTTTGCAGCGTCAGACAAAGATAACATGATTTGTTTGTTTACAATTTTAAATGATTGTATTTCAATCTATCAGCGCGTGCACTGCGTCGCGCGTGTAATCTACGCACCAACTATCTTAAAACGTCGTAAGTGACGATATGGATTATCGCTCTCATGCTAACGCGTACTGCCGACATAAGATATTTAAAGCCAACTGAGGTATATGCTGACGTATACACTGGGCGAAAAATACTCAATATGAATATTTGGAACGCAACAAATTGCTATTTAAGACGAATTAGCGAACTAGAACCACATCATCAGCCTATATTAGTACTTTGCTAGACGAAAGCCTCTCCTATTACCTATGCGTATAGACGCATTAGGAGATAATGCCACAATGCCACGCTAGGCAAGAAGATTGGCGATCGCAGTAGTATGTCCACTATGATTACGCTGCTGCCCATCATTAATCTTCAATAAAAGAATGGTCAGGTCACACCCACAGGAAGAGTATGTATCGGGACAAATGTTAGAGCCGTCACCACGCAACATGAATTAGAAACACTTTCCATCAGCATCGTATTAAGTATAATTCCTTATCACATGCTGTTATGGAATTTACGTTGTAGAGATGACGTATGTATGTAACTTGGAATTTCTATAAAAAATATTGCAAGATTAACAATGGATTGTAACGTATGTAACGAGTAATATAATTATACGAGTAGATACATATTTATAATCTGCGACCATAAATATAACATGGACGTCTAACGCCAGTTCAAAAATACCCCCAAAACAATGAGGGTTTTCGATATTTTTTCTACCACCAGGGCGGCGCTTCGTACGCACCTGGTCTCGACAGCTGTCAGATTCATACTATTCATAGGCACCTGGGCCTAAAATATTGAAATTCTATTTTATTTGGAAGAAAATTGATTTTGTAATGGATTACGACTAATACATGGTCGTCGAACTGAAGATTGAACTCTAAAACAGGCGCTCAAAGTCACTGGTATTAAAAATAATTACTATAACTTTGTTAGTTTCATGAGAATTGACTTGGAACTATTTTATTTATTTATTTTAGGTAACAATATGCCTAAAGTAATGGTTTTCAGAATAAATAAACCTAATAAATATGTTGAAAATTAAATGCGCGTATTTATTTTGACAGTTCGTTAAAGGGTCGGCTCAGTGCTGCCATCTCACCTCCCCATAGCGGCAGAAAAAGTATCAAAAACCCTCATTTGTTCAATTGTGCCAAGATGGGCAGGACATAGCGCTTTTTTTAACACCACGCAGATTTCGGCGCAACTGTTGCGCCGAAATATGCGCTAAAATATATTTATTCATTACTGCCTTTCCCATAGTATATTTCATACATTTTCTTTATCTACAATCTTATTATGCATGTGTTGGAGTTGGTTGCTCTGAAGAATAAGTGAAGCATAAGTTAAAAGTATGAAACTCTAATAACCGGTAACCAACTATACACTTCTTTAAAACTATGGTAAGTGTAGTTAAACAAACTTTGCATGCGTTTTGACCTTTTTCTCTAGTGTACTATATTTTTTTTGGGTGTACTATATCTTTTTAGACGAAAATTTGAAAAATACTATATTTCCTTTGAAAAAAGTTGGCAACCCTAGCGCAACATCTTTGACAAATGTTTATAGAATATAGCCAATCAAAACTTTGATGGACCAATAACAACTATTGTTAAATGGCGGTTTAAGTTTTTATAGGTTGACATTGAAATTCATTACCGTGATGCATTGAAGAGGGGGTGACACTTGTGAACTAAAATTCAGAACAGTTTTTGAAAGGCAATTTAGTATGGCGTGCGGCTTTCATGTTTAATTTGTTCGTAGTTTATAATGGATATAAATATGTATTTACAATCCATATAAATATGTTCAAGAATAGGTCGCGCCCAATGGCAATAAGCCTGATGCAGCCAAAATGAGTTGCAATATTCTGAATATCTTAATACGACGATATCAAACAAAATATGAAAATACTACAGCAAAAATATTCGCGTCATTGTTTTTTCTCATAACATAGGCATTTCCGATAGGAAGATAACGTAAATTTCGATGTTATGAAATCATGCAGTGAAATGTTATTTCACATCCGCGTACAGTTTTATTATCAAGTTCAGGAGAAGTCAACAAAACATGTTATTGAATGTGCGAATTTCATTAAGTTTTAGTTGATATTTTAACGACCAAACCGAGCAGTTAATAGCCACGTGATAGATAATAAATATCACAATTTCACTAGAATACGTATGAAGGAGATTCTCGAGAATAATCCCAATATAAAAAACGTTCTCAAAAGGATACGGCACCACTTCAAATGCTTTAGGACATGTTCAGTTTAGTGTTTGTGTTAGTACTACTGGGAGGGGATCATTTCAATCGAAAGTCCTGAATTCCTCTACTCAGTTATTGTAATTTTTTTTTTTGCAAAACACATGACAGATATTTCACTTTACAGGTGAGTTACCACGATCTACAAATGCGATTCAGTATAGGACCTAATCTGAACCACAATGTGTCAGTTCCATAGAATAACTGTTAAAAACTGACAAGCTGAACCTAAAATGAATCGCATTTAATCCCTTGTAGGCCGGAATGTGGATCCGCGTACGAGAAAACTATAAGAAAAAAATATTTCCGGCACACGAGAGGTTAAGAGATCATAGTAGCCCCCCTATATCCTCAGACTAGTTAGTTCTAGTGTTGAAGGTTACCTGAGGTCCACCGATGATGAAGAGTCCGCATGGGTTGATGTGCACGACGGTTCTCTCATCAAGGTACTGGGCAGGGATCACTTCCTTGATCACTTTCTCCTTGATTTCCTCTCGGAGAGTCTCCAAAGTGATCTGAATATAATTAAACAATATGCTGTAATTTTTTGTGACATTCAGGTAAAATTTCGAATAAAAAACAAGATGTTTTGAAATCAATTGTATGTTTATTATATTTGAATGTTTGACATTGACAACCTATACAAAAATGCGGACACGACATCGAATTATATTACACTTCGCAGTAGTCTTTAGCGCATCAGCGAAATTAGGTACAAAAACTTAATTTACTCAATCCATTATTAGCTAAACTGAAAAGTAAGTAATTATTTAATTATGCTTACACACCCGCGTCTAGAATGCTAAGTACACCCCGCCTACTATTGAATATTTTATTGTACCTATTTTACCTATACATATTTTCAGTATTTACAGACACGACAATTTTTGTATGTATACAAAAGTATTCTAAGGTCTGGACATCAATTAGGCATTTTGGTTTTTAATAAGAATTCAAGTCAAGGGTGAATAGGCACCTTCTGGGCAAACTCACTCCATCGTAGGCCACGTCTCTGCCCTTGGCTAGTCTGTGGCCATGAGTAAGCCTATTTCATATATAAAAAAAAAAGAATAATAAGCCAACATGCTACTTCTTTAATTTCAAATATGCGTCTCCTAGGTTAAACATTTGGTACAAATTTAAATGACAGTGTTCCAGGCAATCAGTTTAGAAGTCACGGGGTGAACAACGTGCTCGATTGGATTGGTACATTTCAGCCGAGGCCTACTCTCGAGCGATACGGGACAGTATATTTTTAAATATTTGCTGATAAGCTAAGAAACTGACGTAACAACTTGCGCTCCCAATCTTATATTTTCACGTCATAGAAGTATGAATAATTATATATCAAGCAAGTATAATCAATTCAGTGTTTTGTTGATCTTAAGGAACACGCGCGTAATATAGTCGATTCAGATAATCTTGCAAGTTCAGCATCATAAAATGTATAAGATTTGGCTTGAATGATTTATTCGTTACAAACGATAGAAGGGATATGCTTAACTCATACAATAAAAGCTAAGTACTCTAAAATATTGATTGTTCTTGGTTCAAGTACAATACTAATAAGCAGAAAATTTTGCTAAAATAAGATGTCCTTAATAAATGATATCGATGGATTGTATAATACAGTCAAGGTTTTTTTTTTCACTTTTCGTAACATATTATCAGTAAGGACATTCAAGCGTTACGCTTCCGTATAATATACTATATTATAGTTTACAAAATTTTATTATATTGGTTCTGAAAATGTTCATGTTACAAATAACCGTTTCAATTGCGCCATAATTCGTCATAACATGACGAATCAAATTATTATGGACGTGCGCAGATTATTATAACGTTCTGATTTCCTAAACAATATTGATGGCCTCTATCTTTTCTTGGGCGATGACTGTCTCGTCTTAGTGAAGTTTATGTCTATGCTATCATAACTTATGATAATGCATAAAGGTACGACCATACCGCCTTTTAAAAACGATGACGGAACGGAATCGCAGTGACACGCAAGATATTTTGTAAAAATAGTTTGGAAAGTTTTGTCAAGTCCTATTTATAATGCAAATTGTTATGTATTTAGATGGGTACTTCAAGGATTGATATTTGTAATGACAGCTGAAGGTAGTTTGGAAATAAATGAGTTTTGCTTCTGATCTCAATGGCGTTGTATCTTTTATTGGCGACTACGATAAATTAAAGTAATTTGTGCGAAAATGAACAGTAATCTTTCAAATGTGGTGCTTCTTGGACAGTTTAACCCAAAAACTGATAAGTGGTGTGATTATAAGGAACAATTATTATGTGCGTTGGACGTGGCAGGCGTGGCGCAGGACGCCGCGCGCGCGCGCTCGCTGTTCCTGTCCCAGTGCGGCAAGGACACGTACTCGCTCATCGCATCACTGCTGGTCCCAGTGAGGCCAACTAGTGCTTCGTTTGAGGACATTGTCACAGTTTTGGACCAATTTTTCGAGCCAGAAGTTAATGAAATTTTACAAGCGGGAAAATTTCATAAACGCACACAATTACAACATGAGAGCGTGCAAGAGTATATCGGCGCAATAAGTTTGCTTGGTGCAAAGTGCAATTTTACCGATCTTAAGCGACAATTGAGAGATAAACTAGTACTTGGGGTGCGCGACGAGCGCCTGCGCCGCGAGCTGTTGAAGACCAAGGACCTCACATACACGGGGGCTGTTCAGTATTGTCTCAACTATCAGGCGACGTTCCCTGACTTGTACCCTGAAGCTCGTGCTAGTACATCTAAGCAAACTCCACACAATGAAAGTGATCATATGGAAATTGACAAAATTGAATCTATGAATTGCAAACATTGTACCCGGGTGCACAAATCTAATGAGAGGTGCCCTTTTAGTAAGGCTCAGTGTTATTATTGCAAGCGACATGGTCACATTGCTCCGGCTTGCAACAAAAAACAAGGCAGAATTCACCAGATGGAAGAAAAGTGTACACGTGACTCCAACTCAGATCAGGAAGATATGAATGGTATATACGCCGTCGCTGAGGATTACCATGAACCAATAACAGTAAATGTGGAAATTGATGGTGCGAAATTGTTAATGGAGATTGATTCGGGAGCTTCAAGAACCATTATATCTGAAGAGACATTTAATAAATTATGGTCTAACCCGCCACCCTTAAAATCCACAAATGTAAAGTTAGTCACGTGGACCCGTGCCCCGTTAAAAATCTTAGGGTTGGCACATGTGCGAGTGGTTCTGGGTGATAAAGAAGCTCAATGCGAACTAATTGTTGCGGCGGGCAAGGGACGGAGCTTACTCGGTAGGAACTGGTTTGGCAAGTTGGGACTGAAGGTGAATGGCATATGCTGGTCAGAAGATGAAGTAGCTACATGGGAAAAAGAATACCCGAATTTGTTCAAGGAAGGGTTGGGAGAGTACACCGGGCCACAAGTATCGCTGCACGTGCGTGCCGGAACCGTGCCACGTTTCTTGAAAGCGCGGCCTGTACCATTTCCAATGAAGCTGCAGGTAGAAGACGAATTGCGACAAATGATTAAAAATGGCGTCTTAACACCAGTGAAATTTTCTAAATGGGCTACCCCGTTGCGAATTGTAAAGAAAGACGACGGATCTTTGCGGGTTTGTGGAGATTATCGTTCGACTGTTAATGCAGCAATAGATGTGGACACTTACCCTCTTCCTACATCAACGGAGGCATTCGTCAAACTTAGTGGAGGAGTCATATTTAGTAAATTGGACCTAAAACAGGCGTACACCCAGCTAAAGGTTGACAATGAAACTGCATCGCTGCTCACTCTAAATACACCCATTGGGCTTATGAAGGTAAATCGTTTGGCCTTCGGGGTTAGTGCAGCACCTGGTATATTCCAAAGGGTCATGTCAACTGCACTGGCAGACATTGAAGGAGTTGCCTGTCTTCTAGATGATGTAGCCGTCACAGGGAGGAATTTGGAGGAGCATAACCAGCGTCTGGATTCCGTGCTCAAGAAACTTGAAGACATGGGTTTTCGATTAAATATTAATAAATGCGTTTTTGCCTCACGGAGTATCACCTTCTTGGGACATATGCTAGACGCGGAAGGACTTCATCCGTCTCCAGATAAGGTGGAAGAGATTCAGGGTAAACCGGCACCCACACACAAAGATACATTGAGAGCATTCTTGGGGCTGTACAATTTTTATGATAAGTTCTTACCCGACAAGGCAACATTGCTTGAACCATTGTACCGGCTGCTAGAAGCAAAGACACCGTGGACATGGGGTGACAAGGAACAAGCTGCGTTCAATAAAGCTAAAGGACTGTTATCGTCAGATTGCACCTTAGTTGGATATGACCTAAAGAAACAGTTGCTACTCATTTGCGACTCATCAGATTACGGGTTGGGGGCTGTATTAGCACACGTCATGGAAGATGGATCGGAACGCCCGGTGATGATGGCATCGCGGACGTTACAACCACATGAGAGACGTTACGGGCAAATTGACAAAGAGGCATTAGCGATAATATTCGGGCTAACTAAGTATCATCAATTTCTAGCAGGACGAAAGTTTTGCATCATCACCGACCATAAACCTCTGGTAGGTCTGTTCAACCCGGAAAAACCGATTCCTGACCAAATCTCGCCGAGAATGTTACGTTGGTCGCTAAGACTCAATGGATATAGTTATTCCATCAAATACCGGCCGGGCAAGTTGATCGGAAATGCGGACGCTTTGAGCAGATGGACAGAGCCAGAGACTTCTTCGGTAAGACAAAACACGGACTGCTTGAGGGAAGTGCTTTTGCTGGAAGAACAGCCACTAGGATGGAACCTGGATGTAAAAGCTATTGCCGAAGAAACAAAAAAAGACCAGATGTTACGGAAAGTATTGTTCAACGTACTTCATGGATGGCCAAGCTCCAATACAGATCCTGAAATGCAACCATATTGGATCCGTAGAGAGGCTCTTTCACATAATAAAGAATGTTTATTGTGGTGTAACAGAGTTGTAATCCCAGCTTCGCTCCACAAGAAGGTACTTGAACTGCTACATGCTCCACATGCCGGCATCGTACAAACTAAAGCATATGCTAGGGGATACCTTTGGTGGGCTGGTATGGACAAGGAAATCGAGAGGGTGGTGGCCGAGTGTGAGGACTGCCAGGCTGTGAGGAACAACCCACCCAAGGATCCGCAAATATGGGTTATGCCTGAAAAACCATGGAGCCGAGTCCATATTGATTTCGCCGGTCCCTTTCAAGGAAAAACCTTTTTGCTGCTAATTGATTCTTACAGCAAATGGATAGAGGCTGAAGTAGTACCATCTATGAGCTCTGATTCAATTATTACAATACTGAGACGCATTTTTGCTTCACAGGGCTTGCCTGATGTTTTAGTGTCAGACAACGGCAGAAGTTTTACATCCGAAGAATTCAATTTATTTTTGAAGAAGAACCATATTAGACACCTCTTTACTCCGCCCTACCATCCAGCATCGAATGGCCAAATCGAAAGGGCCGTACAGACGTTCAAGAATAAATTGAAGAAAATGGCAACTACTAATATGCCCTGGACAGAAAAATTAGCCAAAGCTTTATATGCTTTGCGTACCGTGCCTAACACCGCGACCAATAAGACTCCAGCAGAAATGCTGAATGGTCGCAAATATAGAACAGCAGTATCGAATTTGCACCCAGATAGCGCACCGAGCCGAGCTGAAGAGCAACTAGAACAGGCAGCGCAGCGGCCATGTGCACGCGCCTTCCGTCCGCGCCAGCACGTGCTCGTGCGCATGTACACGCCGGGAGCTAAATGGGCGAAGGGTATAATCGATACGGTAGAGGGGCCTAGTACTTTTGTGGTGAGAACGGAAGATGGAGAGCTACACCGTCGCCATGCCGATCAGATTCTAGCTCGTGCGCTGAGTCACCCGATGCAAGATCCTGGTTACGACCAACAGCCGCAGGAATTTGGGTCTCAGTCTTCAACCACTGAAGATCCTCCTATTGAAATACCACCACCAGAGTTATGGCCCAACATCATAGGAATTCCTAGTGAATGTTAATTGATTATGTGACTATTTTTAATGATGTTAATTTCAACTAATTGATTATTGTGGAAAGGTATGTTATGTATTTAGATGGGTACTTCAAGGATTGATATTTGTAATGACAGCTGAAGGTAGTTTGGAAATAAATGAGTTTTGCTTCTGATCTCAATGGCGTTGTATCTTTTACAAATTGAGAACGAAATACCTATATTATTGCTATCGAAATTAGTGATATCTCACTACATAGTATAAAATAAAGTCACTTTTTCTGTCCCTATGTCCCTTTGTACGATTAAATCTTTAAAACTACGCAACGGGTCTTGATGAGAGGAAGGTTTTCATCTAGGTATAGTACCCGTGTGAAGCCGGGGCGGGTCACTAGTCCTCAATAAATGATTAGACCATTTACCAGTCGACGCGCGATTATTTTAGGCTTGTTTAGCCTGAGAAAATAAATTGTTACCTTTTCAGAGTGTTGCAGAGATACTACTACAGTGTGGACCCTCTGTGGCACCGTCGCGCCGCCGGCGAATATGTACTCGCAGGTCACCTGAAAATATTGTTACGTAAAAAATTTGTTCGATCAATTTAACTCCATGAGTAACACGAAGTAGATTACATACATACACCTCTCCTATTAACTATGCGTATAGCGTATAGACGCATTAGGAGGTAAATGCCCATAATCGCCACGCTGGGCATCGCAGTAATGTGTCCACTATTGACGCTGCTAGCCATCAATCTTCTATCAAAGAAAAGTCAGTGACACTTCAATCCCTTAGTCGACTCTTACGACACCCGCGGGGTGGCTTGGGATGGTGACAAATGTATTCTTACTACCTTCACCACACGGCCAATGAAGTAGAGTAATGGTAAGTTTATATCAGAGTAATTTTTATGGTACTCAATATTAGAAATTGGAATCTTGTGTAAAACATCAGGCCTACTGCAAGCATCTGTATCCTGTCAAACCAATTACGCCTAAAGGTCTCAATCTCAAATCAATCAACGCAGAGTCGACGGCATAAGAGCCAAAAGTGTATCGGCACGATTCCGCGTCGATCGATTTCTGGAGACCCTCAAATGGGATTCAAAATATCTAATGTTCGCGGTGAGCGGAGCCTTACTTCTGCAGTTCTAGCATTCGAAGCCAGCATAAGTGAATCGAGATCACGACACAGACTATACTTCGTTTTTTTTAGCATTAGAAAGACCTTTGCAGAACGAGATATAAGGTTCTTTTTACAGGCAAATTCTGCAGATCGAACAGTGAATACGAGTTATTAAATATCACGAATTAATTAACATGCTATATTAATACAAACATTACTCAGTGTTGTGAACAGATAAGAAACATAATGTTAGTTAATTTATATTCTAAGATGAAAAGATAAGAATTTTAATAAATTGCGTTTGCAAATTTTCATGGAAAGGTTGTACATTAAAAAACCTAAAGAGGCAGAGTTCTCACACAATTTTAAAATGTCACTGACTAAGTATCTATCATTCGATTTCATATTGTTGTCGGTTGAGTCGGTTGTGTCTTATATTGCTGTTAGTTTACTTAAAGATTGTTGTTATCGTTTTTTGTTCAATTTCGTTATTAATTGTTGATCTATTTAGATATTTTGTTTGTTGGTGCACATTTAAAATGGATGATGTCGTAGCCGGTTCCGGCTAACGTTTTTTCATCTCTAAAGAAGAAGCGGCAAAAGCAAAATCCTGTGACTGCCATTTAAAAGCGGATGGTGGTGAATATTTACATATTAAGAAATGTGCCATAGAAAGGAATATCCCACCGTGTGAAAAATACTGTTGAGACTGCTGGCATATCGTTGGCTACAGTATACAACATTTTAAAAGAAAATACATTTTTAAATGAAATTAGATAATGTAATAGATAACACAATGGAAAAAATTATTATAAACGTTGGTGGTTCCGAGTCCTCGGACTCTTCCACTGACACTGACAGTGAATAAAACTATGTATGTCATCTCAGTTTTATTTTCTAATTTGTTACCAAATTCAAACTACATTAGAGCGTCCCAGAATAAGGCCGCCTATAATGGCGACAAATACTAAACGACGTTGCCGATGGGTAGGGTTGTCTTAGTATTGTTATCTGCTCAGTCTTTATGACACCGTGTCCGCTTTTATACCGATAGTTTTAATCCTTAAATGCATGACTTAGATTAAATATGCAAATATTGTTAAATTTTAGACTGTAAACTTCATTTAATTCAGTAAATGTAAAATAGGTACGATATGAGTTACAAATTTTAAAAAAATACTTAGTTAAAAACTGCCAAACACTAAACGAAAAACTTCGATATTTAACTTTTTTCGAAATTGCCGCCATCTTGCTTATAAAACACTTAAAACTTTTTTAAATACAGTTTTGCCAACAAATTAATAATAAATGTGAAAACTATGCGTTCAGCTATCGGTAAATATCAAATGATATGTATGTACATAAGTTCCGAGAAATTCAGTGGTATCGGCCTAAATCGAAGAAGGAAGGTTTACGACCACTGCTTCTTTGTTCACCCGTTTGACAGATAATTCTAATCTTAAATAAAACGAAGTATAGGTAGATTCAAGATCTGATAAAAAGTAAATCAAAACAAAACGTAGTCGAAGTTCTTTTTTTATCAATTCGTCACATGACGTGGTGTCTCGGTCTTTGAGACTGACGTCTCAAAAGGCTAACGGTTATGCGTAAGCGTGAAACAGTTCAATCAACATTCGACTTTGACGGCTATTTCATAAAGTAAAATTGTAATGAAGAACTGTTACTTATACGAAAGGTTAACACGTTCGCCTCCGGTACTGTTTCACTAAGTGCTTATACTATGTCGATCGAAATTATCTGATAGAAATCCTATGCCAGTGAGACGCATGTGTGACGGAAAAGATTGTACTCCTATGGCAGCGACACGGCACTTGTGTCAAAAAAGTTCGTATTTCTATCCCACTGGCATAGGAGTGAGAACTTGATTAATGCTAGTGGCATAAGAATAAGATTACTTTGATCACGTATCACTGTCATAGGCTGTGTCACTGCCATAGGAGTACAGTTTTTTCGGTCACATATGCGTGTCACCGACGTCGAACGTGTTAACTAACCATCAATTTACGTTACAAGTACCTATACATGGAGTAAAATTGAAACATGGCGTGTGGTCTCGTTCCATACATTAATTTGATCAACTCGCCTGCAGACGGTGTCAATTTTATCACTTGCGATCATAATGGTTGAGACATGGTACCCACGCACGCTATTGGCGACGTGTTTTGCCATTTGATCCCCTGGCAACAAGATATCTAGCAGTCATTTATTTTATACTTTTAGCTTTGGAGAAAGACTCCAATTCACAAGGAATAAAGATTTATTCCTTGTCAATTGCATTTTTAACAATTGCAGCTTCTATTTTAAGTATCGTGCAGCGTAGACAGAGTCAGGGTTTCAGTGCTCTGTATCAATGTTATATTCTTAATTAAATTTGATTTTTTGATAATTATTAAAATGAGTTAATGATACAATTATCGATAAAGAAAATTAAGATTTATAAAATTCAATACTTTCAACCAAACGAAAAAAACTTATTTTTGCGTAGGTATGTGACTTATTGTCCTATAACATTTTTTGATTCTTATAGGTTAAAATCTTTCCCCTTCCTCGTGGGCACCTTGTAGATGGCATTACACCATCTTATAAACGTTTTTTTTAATCTAAATAAATGACGCTGAATGTAACATTTTAAAACTGTAAACGAATAATTAGCCCCACCAACCTTTGCCTGCCCTTTACCTTTGCCCTGGCTGTGTGGTGACGGCAGTAAGAATACATTTGTCACCACCCCAACAACTCCTGCGGTTGTCGTAAGACTCGACTAAGGAATTGAAGTGTCACTGACCATTATTTAATAAAATATTGATGATGGGCAGCAGCGTTATCATAGTGGACAAATTACTGCGATGCCCAGCGTGGCGATTATGGGCATTTACCTCCTAATGCGTCTATACGCATAGTTAATGGGAGAGGCCTACGTCCAGCAGAGGACTATCATAGACTGATGATGATGATTATGACATAAACCTACATAATTATGACTGCGCCATCTGCTGCAGTGTGCAGTCTGCTACCAATAGGCAACCTTGCAATTTTGCCCAAATTGCCGATTTCTAAGAATGAACTTTTGGTAGTTACAAATTAATCCTTATTAATATGAGGGTAATTACCCACAATTAACGTCATATAAATAAGACATCATCATCATTTCTAAAATAATAAGTTCATTCTTAGAAATCTGTAACTATAAATCCTATTCAATAATCATAGTACTTATACCACTATACACCTATCCTATATTTTCTTAATAACATTATGACATGCATTCATTCATAATGTTTATGTTAATTATGTTATGATGACTTTAGTCAGCAAAACATTCGAAAGGTTTGGGTCAAGTAAAGCAGATAACTGTTAATATCACATAAATGGTTTAAATTACCATATTCAGATGTTTGATACCCTCATTACCCTTATTGCATTTCTTATCTACAATGTTTAAAGCTTCCTATCAGTTGGTTGACTGATTACAATTTGGCAGGGGCAGTTTTACCAACAGCAAAGATTATGGATGATGAAAAACAAGGACAGGTAATATAATCTGCAATGAATTGGATTAATAAATTTAAGGCCATTTTCTTTATATTCATCATCATCATATCAGCCGAGAGCTGAACATAGCATGTCTGCCAAGCATTGGCCTCCCCCAAAGATTGCCACAATGACCGGACCTGTGGCGGATCCATTGGACTATTTTTTATATTATTTAAACATACTTGAGCATTGTCATGAAAAATTACCTGGGTTTTGGAGTCAGGGCGAGCCCACCAGAACTCCCCATTTCGTCTCAGGTCTGCGATCTTTTGATTCAGTCTGTGTGCAAGCACTACTGTCAGGGGCATGCATTCTTCTGTTTCATCTGTGGCATAGCCGAACATTAAGCCCTGTATAAAGAAAACATTCATTGAAATATGCTTTTAAATAATGAGATTTTATAATTACACTGAAAAAAGGTTGAATTTTACTTTTTAGATACAGATTCTGTAAGTACTTGTAAAATATAGGTAATTGGAGAATTGTTAACTTGTTATAATATTATTTTGTAGTAATCCATAATCATCAACAACAATAAAAGTGGTATCCAAAAAGGTTAGTCATTTTATGGCAAACTTGTATCACATGCTTTGAATGAATTATTTTTTGCAATGAAGTCAATCTCTTTCTAATTTGTTTTTCCTAGAAATTGCTCACTAAGAGACTACTGATGGAATAACCCCGAACATGAATATTTTGTATAGTATTATGTCCTACCAACTGTTGATAATATAGCCACCTCTCTCATACTTGCAACTAGCATTAATACAAAAATGAAAGAAATAGTTATCAATGTCCAGTTGGTTGCACAATACTATGGAAAGTTACAAGTGCTAGGTACTATGAAAAATGAGACCAGATGAAATGGAGAGTGACAGTTACCTGGTCACCAGCTCCTACTTCTTCGTCATTTCTGTTCTCATGCACTCCTGCAGCAATGTTCGGAGACTGCTGGTCTAGTGCCAACATGACGCTGCAAGTCTTGTAATCAAACCCTGGTCCCAACATGCCCATTAGTATGATATTTATGACATTTTTTTAGACTAAATTATCATAATTTAACCTGCTCGATTTGTAATTCCCAAGTATGATGATGTGAAAAATGCTAATTACTAGCTCACTTTTATTATGCTATGATTCATAATGTGAGCCGAGATTCCAATGTGTGTAATACCTAAGTTTAATGACATTCCAGTTTTAGATTTTAAGTGTAAAATTAGGGCAAAAAATTTCACACTGCTGGTTGACACTCACATAAGCTGCTTTTTTATTCGGAAACATTCTCCTCAATAGATCAACCAACAATGAGATACATTTTTGCATGAAAACCTTAGAAATGTAGTAGCATGCGCTTAACACTAGCCAAGTTTTGATAATTTCAGCGTTTGGAACCCATAATTGTTTCGTGCAACAGGCTCAAGTGGAATTTATACCTGATCTCCTGCCCCAAGATCAATTTCTTCTCTATCTTCAAATGCTTTTGCAATATTTGGACTTTGTTCCTCAAGAGCCAGTAATAAGTTTAGTGTACGCCAATCAAAACCTATTGTGCAGGAAATAATAGTTCAGGTCTCATAACAGGTACAAAAATATTATTTTCTAAACTTCATTCTAGATTTTCCGATTGAGATTTTCAGTTCAGCATTTGGCACGCTGCCAGCACTATGTCTACTTATCACTATAATGGCAATATTTCAAGGATAATAAAAATCGTCTGCTTACCTTTAGATGAGTCATCATAGCCAATGTGTTTGACGGTTTCTCTGACAACCTTCTGATAGTCTACGTTGGCTTTCGATGTGATCTCGCCGCACAGCAAGACCATCCCAGTTTTTGTCACAGTTTCTGTTAAATGTAGCACTTGTTAGTAAACATTCGCAGTACTTCAAACAAACACTCTGTGAAAATCGATATTGCACTCACCGCATGCTACTTTTGCGTCAGGATCTTGTCTTAAATGCGCATCAAGAATCGCGTCACTTATTTGATCGCACATTTTATCTGAAATGAAATCGGATCATCTGTAAAATTCATACTGGTGTAGTTAACCCACAAATTTATAGTCAATTTCATCATTGTTTGGCTCGGACCACGTGTTGCGACTATTTTGACAAATGTAATTGCTGGCGCCCATGATGTAACATTGTAATCGACGGGAACCGTGGAACCCAATATGTCTTAATGGACCTGAATTGAATTTAGCATGTTTCTAGTCAACACGGCATTGATATTTTGTAAATTATCTGCGCACATGCCTAGGGCGGCCATCTTTCGAGTAACATGATTCCTGCAGCATTTGATATTGGAGATTTGAAACTAACCTGGATGACCCTCACCGACCGATTCAGAGGTGAAAAGAAACACTGATCCATCTTCCATATCATAACTGTGTCCATTAGTTTTAGTGTATCCATTCATTTTTGAAGTTTCCGGCATTCTGAATAAGAGTTAGCTCACAAAATAACCCGAGTAAAATCCCCTGAATTAACACTGTGGAAAAGAGGTCCGGCGCGAGTTCGCGCTGATATTTATAAGGTCGGAGCGGCGCGACGGGCACGCAAATAAAGACCAATCAGATGCGGTGAGGCGTTCTATACAGCTGACAGATTCAAGCGTTTCTATTGGTGGAAATGCTTTGTTTTGACTTTTATGAAATGTTTTCCTGCACCTGTAAAAAAATCAAGAGCAAGAAATCATTATCCAATTCCATTGCTATACTCAGAATAAAAGTATTTCAGCATAATAGTGACTTTATCCACAATATGATAACTATGAAATCATCCATAAAATATTAAATTTTATATTTAAATTAGTGTTTTCTTATTTGTAAAAACGCCACAGGTTATTTAACAAAAATGTCAAGATTAAATTTGTTGACGTTGTTCTATATTGTATTCATGTCATAAAAATGGCGCGTAAAATTAAAGGAACTAAAAAGTAGTAAAAAGTATTCTAAGTACGATATAAAATATAACTTCACAACTTCCCCCAGTTATGAAAAAACGCTCAACCAGTTTTTAGGAAAATGATTTATACCTACTTACTTCATTGTCAGACAAAATTTAAATACCTACTACCCGATAATTTCATAAAATGTTATCAAAATCTACCTACTTATAATATATCAATTTAATTCCACGTATAAAAATAACTTATTTCAAGAATCAAGTCTTCCTTACCTTAGTTAATACTCCTTTGGTGTTTTTATTTTTTATGTGGTCGAAAGAAACGCTGATAGAACCTGAAATAAAACTGTTTAAATCTGAAATATGTTCACTAGTTACAGTTTACAGTCACTTCAACACAAGTTTTTTCGTTTTAGTCCGCAAAGGAACCGTACGCGTTGCCGATACAGGCTTCAACTGAAACCGTTTTGATTGTATCGGTTACTTTAAATAGGTACTTACTTCTATAAGTAAGTGCCTATTGTACGTTAAGATAACATCATGAATATTTTGTTAATACATAAGGGCAGAGGCCAAGATGAGTTCAATGATTAGTTATGCAGCAAATTTTTAATGTACCTGTACTTAAAAAAATTGGTACCTATTCCGGCTAGATATCGACACTGGAAATTTCAAATGTCGTAAGGGACAAAGGTCCACTTTTCAGGAGAGCCAAAAAACAAAAACCAAAATTTAAAAAAATCGTAGCTTGTTACATATTCATCCGAATTAGATGGTTCTTATATACATAGCTACGAAAAAGCTTTATCTTCATTAGACAATTAGGTATATATTTGTAAACTCAATAGTTTCGGAGTTAGTGTCCCTTACGCCAGAAATTTACTAGACACATGTCCCTTACGCCCCCAAAAATTTCTAGTATTTTTATGGAAATCTGTTACGACAAAAACGAAAACACTACCTCTTTGTCGTAACTGTCTAATAACATGCTACATTACAACTATTTTATGTTGTAAAGTCATTCTAGTTTCCAGATTAATTGAAGTAAGTAGCGTAAAAATGCAAGAAAATATAAAGTTGTGTACTTACAATTGTATTATTTTCATAGACGGAGATCAATGTCACGTGTAATTTATTATATTTTAGATAACCCGTTACAATTTATAGGAAATAAATCCGAACATGTTAGGTATGTATATATTTTAGTCAGCTTAGTGTTGTGAAAAGAAGAAAATATATATCTAAAAATTGCTTTGAGAGCAACCTGAGCCCGAAACAAAATCATTTATTAAGAAAAAAATTCTGGATAATTAATCTAACTGCCTCCGCGAAGATCTATGACCCTTTTTGATGATACTCGTGCTATTCAGACGTGCGGTCAAAGGAACTATAGAAGTAGGGAACGAACCACTGACTGAAAACCTACATTTGTAGCCCAAAAAATGGTTAAGGAGCGCTGAGTTAGTGCAAGCCATTCAAATCGACTGGAAATTATGAAGTGTTTCCTACATTATCAAAACGAGATCAAGGCGGCCTCCTTCCGCACTTGGCAAAATATTTCGGGCAAGCATTGCATTGGGGTTTATACTGAGAAAATGGACTAGTGTCAAGGTACGCTTTATACCAAAAAGCAAGAAAAACGAGTATAGATAATACTCGTTCTAAGTCCTTCAAACCTATTAGTCTAACGTCTCTATTTTCTTTCACTACTTGGTGGCAAGATCGCTAAGTCTAAATCAACATGTTTACCAAAAACTACCCCACTTGACCTGGTCACAAGGTCCATAAAAGTAAATAAGTTAGTAAGTAATTCTTTACTGCACCAGTAAGAAAATAACAGAAAGAAACAAAATAAAAATAAGCTAAGCACACGATACACGTAACCAAAGCGGCGGTAAAGTCTAGAGAATAAGCAAACAGGTCGGTGTGTATTCCTTGATGTCGAAGGTGCTTTCGATAATAAACTCACAGAAAACATTCTTAATGAAATTAAATCAAAGGGATGAAACCACGACTATATGGGTCCGAAGAGTGCTCTCTAACAGAATAGCTACTCCAACCCTCAAGATACAAATGGACCAACGACCAGAATGATTGTCGAAAATGGCACCACAGGTACAAGTGGGTGAGAGGCCAGAAAATGGCCTTCATTTTCTAGACAGAAGTCAATATTATGATGATTTCCACGCATAAATATTACATTATGTGTGGAAATCAATTTGGCCAGAAACCTAAAAACCAATATTATCTATTATCTACATCAACTCGAACAGTCAAGCTGCGATGCTCTCACTAGAATCCCTCAAGGACAACTCTAGTCCAGTGCTGCAAGAATAAATGAAACGCCCTTGACTTTAATGAAGTTACACTTAGATGGGTATTAGGATATTCCAATATTGTTGGAAACGAAACAGCAGATGAGTTTACCGGAAAGAATGGCAACACACGCATTGTCAGCCCAGAGCCTTTCTATGGAATCACCAAACCGGAGCCATATTCTCTGCTGAACAAACTAGATATGATAAGATAAGATAAGAACAATTGCACAGCTGAAGTCCATCAAAGTAACTCTCACTCGTAAGCTCTTATTCAAGGGTTCAATAACAGAAAACAATAAAGAGCTATTTGAGCTCAAAAGTAACAAAGCCTGTGAAGAATCGAGAATCCTAACTATTAACATAATATGTATAACAATCATGGGTAAGAAACAAGATGCAATATGTAGCTACTGCGAAAAATCAGAGCAAACTACTGTGCAACGTTGCAACATATTGATTTAAACTATCAATGAATCTACTATGGACCTCCTCCTCCTCTGTTTCTGCAGACCACAAATGCATAAAAGAAGTATTCACCTAGGCAGACCTTATGATGTACACAAAATTGCAGCCTTCAGAATTTGGAATGTTCTGGCCTCGACAAGAATCAGTAATGACTTATAAAAAGAGCTGCGTCAAAATATCATAACTGCTCGGCGCGGCGGATATTAGACCAAAACAACAATAATAAAGATGATAATATGGCAGATGTCCGGACCTTACTACTATAGCCCTATCTCTGACCCATGCAGTGATCATAGCTCATTACACTTTTCAATAGCCTGCTGAGACTGGTTCACGGTTCACGTGTACTACAGAGTAAATTTCTCGAATTGACAAAAGACAGCTAATTATAAATAAGCCCATGATTCCCAGGGAGATAATAATAAGATTGGGGCAGCTTGTGGCGAGCTGTTCGGCAATAGCGACATCGTCTCAGGCATGTTTTCGTCGGTCGGAGTAGAATCCAAGAAGAACTGTAGGACTCGGCTTGCCTTGTTGGCCGTCCAGAGAGGAATCGTTAGAGCGATGTATATGCTCCAGGGGTGGAAGTGGAAATGTGCGTGAGTTGCTGATCGATGCTGTATCTATGTGGTAGTAAAATACTGCTCTGCCCTCACCCCTCTTCCTGAGACGCCCCGGGTCAAGTCGCGCCGGCACTGTCGCAAGTGCTATAAAAAACTAAACAAAATGTTATAACGTACACAAAAAAACTTTCAAGATTTTTAATATCATCTTTTTTGAGGCGTAACTCTCATTCATGTACCGTATTTAATGTAGTAACGTATACTTTATAAAATTAAAAGGTGAGTTACGACATCAAACTTTAAAATTATTTTGATTTATATGTACATACGACTCAGTTTATTAAGAGAATAGAGCCATACTATCTTCAAAATTGTGTTGTAACGCACAAAAGCCTAAAATATTTGTCCCTTACGCCATTGTGAATTCAAAGTTTCGTATTTATTTCATCAGATAGAATGTCGTAAAGGCACCTTCTTTTGCTGTAGTAACTAACCACATAGGGATTTATGAATAAGAAGGATATACTACGTTGAAAATGGACACGTTATCCCTTCAAATTAAAAATTTGACCCATACAACATTTTTTTTAAAGCAATATGAAGTTACGACAAAATAAATTCACTTCATAACTTCTTTATTTGAAGCGATATCAAAAAGTTAATTATACAGATCGATAGAGATTTTTTTTCTGAGTTCTATGCAATTCAAAGTGTACTTACGACAAAATGTCCCTTACGACATTTGAAATTTCCAGTGTCGATATACTTACAATATGTTAACCTTTCCAATTTCCATAGCATTTGACGCTTTTGATTGACACAACGTGAAAGACGTTCGCAGGCCTACTACCGCGAAAATCGAAATTCGTAAATTTCGAGGATTTTTCTCTGCTACTCAAACGAAGGCGTCGTTTGAGTGAGAGAGCCAAATCCTCGAAATTTACGAATTTCGTTTTTCGCGGTAGGGCCGCTGATATTATATTTTTCCGTTAAAACTAATAAATATCAATAATTTTAGCTAAAAATAATATGTGAAAGTTTGTTAAGGCTTGTTTACATTTTATTTCGTTTTCTATTGACGACCGGTGTAGTCATTATTTCAATAAATAACGTCAAATTTTAATTTTAGTCTGGCAACACAACTTGTGAGTAGAATAACCGGCCAAGAGCATGTCGGGCCATGCTCAGTATAGGATTCCGTAGTTATTCGAAAACGGCTGGGCCGATTATGTTTGAAATTATTATTTTCATTATTTTTAGGACGCACGGATCAAAAGTTAGAGGGGGGGGGGGGGGGTTAATTTTTTTTATTCTGGAGCGGTTATCACCGAAAATATTAACTTTAGAAAAAAACTTTCTTCTACGACCCTTTACTCTTTTTAAGAGAACTATTCATATTCAATGATACCTCACACTATAGGATTACAGAATCACACCCACACTACTCGTCACACTATAGGACGAATTTACCAGACAATCCTATAATAAATAGATATAATGTGGCCGCAATTAATACCACATTCGATCAATAAATACTGTGAGTTGTTACTAGTATAACAATAACGATAGTAGGTAAGTAGGAAATACCTTACTAATATAATTTTATAATGTACCTATAAGTATTAATAGGAATCATCATCATCATATCAGCAGAAACACGTCCACTGCTGAACATAGGCCTCCCCTAAAAAATTGTCACAATGACCGGTTCTGCGCCACCCCAATATTAATGTAAATTGCAACAGCACTCAGGGTTCATGTAACATGCTTAACATGCATCATGATAGTGATGATGATGATGCAGTAACCTTCCTTTAACTCGATTCTCGATCATATTCATTCAAATTAATGACCAAATTGACGTTTAGCTTTAGTTGTTATAATTAAGTAGGTACTATAGGTACCTAGGCGAATAAGTATTTTAATGAATCGCTCTATGAGTTTCGAATAGCTGTTTGAGATAAACTTTG